>JBBBDQ010000558.1:950000-1060000 GCA_037127315.1 Ascarosepion bandense
GAAAATGTAGAGAGAGAAGAGCCAATCAAAACTGCTAAGAGAGAGAAATTTTAAATGTTTGACCAGAACTGAATTGCAGACATCGGTTACAATGTTGCAGCTCAAATCTTTTGGCATTTCAAAAAAATGATGAAATCACATCCACAAATAGAAAGATTAATCAGAAAACGTAAAATAAAGGACATTTATAAAAAAAACAATCTGAAGATATAAATTCATTAGACCTAATATTATAGATTAGAATAGAAGTAAAACAAAACTAAATAATTCCCAAAACCGACGTTCCATCAGCAAAAGATTAAGCTGTCTGGTGGTCTGCAATTGGTGTTATCTGAAAAGGAATCAATGCAGAGTTTTACTGCAATCAACTTGCTGAATCGACATGGTCTAATTCTGCTCCACAATAATTTTTTTTTTTTTTTTAATCATCTCACCCCAAGCAAGGCATTCCACTGCCACTATTGCGCATGGGGCTACATAGGGGAAGGTAAAGAGAAGGAGTGGTTAGACATAGGGAATGTCAGGAGGAAGGTGACAGATGAGTAAGGATACCGAGGATGAGGGTTGGGCAGATGGGAAGAGTGTTTTTTTTTTTTAATCATCTCACCCCAAGCAAGGCATTCCACTGCCACTATTGCGCATGGGGCTACATAGGGGAAGGTAAAGAGAAGGAGTGGTTAGACATAGGGAATGTCAGGAGGAAGGTGACAGATGAGTAAGGATACCGAGGATGAGGGTTGGGCAGATGGGAAGAGTGTTTTTTTTTTTTAATCATCTCACCCCAAGCAAGGCATTCCACTGCCACTATTGCGCATGGGGCTACATAGGGGAAGGTAAAGAGAAGGAGTGGTTAGACATAGGGAATGTCAGGAGGAAGGTGACAGATGAGTAAGGATACCGAGGATGAGGGTTGGGCAGATGGGAAGAGTGTTTTTTTTTTTTAATCATCTCACCCCAAGCAAGGCATTCCACTGCCACTATTGCGCATGGGGCTACATAGGGGAAGGTAAAGAGAAGGAGTGGTTAGACATAGGGAATGTCAGGAGGAAGGTGACAGATGAGTAAGGATACCGAGGATGAGGGTTGGGCAGATGGGAAGAGTGTTTTTTTTTTTTTTAATCATCTCACCCCAAGCAAGGCATTCCACTGCCACAATTGCGCATGGGGCTACATAGGGGAAGGTAAAGAGAAGGAGTGGTTAGACATAGGGAATGTCAGGAGGAAGGTGACAGATGAGTAAGGATACCGAGGATGAGGGTTGGGCAGATGGGAAGAGTGTTTTTTTTTTTTTAATCATCTCACCCCAAGCAAGGCATTCCACTGCCACTATTGCGCATGGGACTACATAGGGGAAGGTAAAGAGAAGGAGTGGTTAGACATAGGGAATGTCAGGAGGAAGGTGACAGATGAGTAAGGATACCGAGGATGAGGGTTGGGCAGATGGGAAGAGTGTTTTTTTTTTTTTAATCATCTCACCCCAAGCAAGGCATTCCACTGCCACTATTGCGCATGGGGCTACATAGGGGAAGGTAAAGAGAAGGAGTGGTTAGACATAGGGAATGTCAGGAGGAAGGTGACAGATGAGTAAGAATAGTGAGGATGAGGGTTGGGCAGATGGGAAGAGTGTTTGATAGAATGGAAGCAGGTTAGTGTGTTAGGAGGTGTCTATTGACCTTACATTTAAACTCCTGGAGATTGTAGCCGTCGGGGAAGCAATCGTTTGGAAGAGAATTCCACAGTCGGGAAGTGCGAGGAAAGAAACTGTTGGAGTAGAAGTTACAGCTGCATTTTATCGGTTTCACGGTAAAAGTGAATGCAGGCTACATGTTGCAAGAATGACGTTGCAAAACTCACAGACTTGGAATAAAATCGAATTCATCGGCCATATTGTCCTGATCTTTCACCAACTGATTATCATTTGTTTAAAGCACTAAAGCACATTTTTAAATGGTAAAACGTTTCGGTCAAAACCAGAGGCAGAGTCAGTTTTCAAAGATTTCATTGCATCACAGCCAATAACACTTTATCCACAAGGAATAAATAATCTTGCCAATTGATGGCAGAGGTGCATAGATGCTCGAGGCTCATCTTTTGACTTATTTCAATATTTCTGCAGTTAATTTTTGAAGAATAAAATTACATTTCTGAAATCAAACATTATTTTTTTAAAAACCTAATACAACAGATACAGGCAATCAATTTTTTTTCAAATAAAGAAATTTACCCCGAAGACTTCAGTCTGAACTTTGGAAATACTTTATTGTTGTTGTTGTCATCCTCGTCTTGGTCCTCATCATCATCATCTTCACTCCTTTCTTCCTCCTCAGTGCAATCATCTTCATCCTGTGAAAGAAACAAAGACAAAAGTAAAAAAGAAATTCAATTGGAGTAGATAGATCTATCATCCGGTTCACACTCCACCCATGTCTATTGAACAGATTAAGAGGCTCATCCCTTGTTCCCTGTTTAGGATGTGGTTTCCGGCTTTATTTTTTCCAATCTTCTCACTTTGTTTTTTTTTTTCAATTGGAGTAGCTAGATCTATCGCCCGGTTCACACTCCACCCATGTCTATTGAACAGGTTAAGAGGCTCATCCCTTGTTCCCTGTTTAGGATGTGGTTTCCGGCTTTATCTTTTCCAATTTTTTCACTATTACGTAGCCGCCTGCACATCAGTGGCGTTACCGCCTTGCTCGGGGTGATATGATTAAAAAAAAAAAAAAAATGTCTTTGAGCAATTTATAATAACTGATTTTATTGTTTTAGTTTTTTTTTTTTTTTTTAAACACTCATGTAACAGAGTTTTTTATGAAAGCACAAATTTTAAAAAATAGAACGTTTTCATCCATGATTGTCTGATCCTAATAGGTATTTATTGGTATGGTTACGCTTGGTCAGATTTTCTATTCTTGCATTTCGTAATTCATTTTTGTTTGGGAATAAAAAAATAGCTAACCATATCAACAAATACCCATTAGAATCATGTTCCTAACATCTAATTTTAAAAAATTGCACTGATTAATATATTCAGAAAACATCTAAAAGAATAATGCCAACTCAATTTATGCTAGTTTTAAGCCATAAAAATTTCATTGTTTCCCTACTTTAATATTCTGATGAATCTCAATTCTTAAGTCAATGATTCAATAAGTTCTATATCCATAAAAATTCCTCTATGACATCATTAAATATTTCAGCTCAACAACAGAAACAAAATACTGCAATACCAATCATAAACTGAATGCTAGTCAGTCATTATCTTAAAAATTGGGTACAAATGACAAAATGCAAAGTTGACAACTTTTTCCATTTTACTGAAACAGCCATTAAACACTTTTATTTTCCCTTTCCTCACTGTAAACAAGTAGTGTATGTTTTGTTTTTCTACACAATCAAAATGGAAGAGTCCATATTTACGAGGTATTTGCAGAAGATGTTAAACACTTCTATCTCCTCTTCATTTCTTTCGAGCCAAATCCTTATCTTGCAAACATTTCCCTTTAATAATAATTAATCTATGAAAATTTCAAGGTTTACCTATCTTAATCTTCTGGGGAATCTTAATTCTATTTTCCCTTCTTTCTTTCATGTTCTCACTGAAGTCAAATCCCCCATTTTACACACATTTCTCTTAACCCTCAAGGGCCATTCGTATCATATTTGATACAGTATGAAAACAAGCCTTGAAAGAAATATTTTCCTGAAAAATTTTTTAAGAGAAATATTTTATAAATTTCAAATGAAAGCAGTACTGACTGCTCAGTCAATGAATACCAAATGTTTCCTTATAGGGAAACACTGTATCAAATATGATACGAATGGCCCTAGAGGGTTAAAAATGACTAAAAAATAATTCCGCTAAATAATGTTATTTTACTTTTGTTGACTGCCATACCTGGTTTCTGTCGTTCAATACAGTAGGTCTGAAAAATGACAATTTTATCACACTTGTCATAGGTTCTCTGTCTTTATACAAGGAGCAAAGTGTAGTATCTGCCCTCAAGCAGATAATCTACATTTCATCTCTCAATTGTGTCTCTGCCTTCAGACATATAAAAACTAAAAAATATTGAGAGGTGCTTCATCTTGAGAAACAGCTACTCGTGGCAGTAACTCACTGAAACACTTGCATTAAAGAGAGTAATACCAAAGCCAATCCGTAGTAATACTAATGCGAGCAAAACCAAGAGTTCTGGGAGTATGGTCTATTTTTTGACCTGGACTGGATGGATGCGCTCAAGATTCCCACACTAAAATGACTTGGTGTCACATCCTGCCAGTATGGGGCAGCAAGAAAATAGAATTGGCTGAATTGAAAGTGTAGTATCTGTTCCTTGTATCATGTTCTTCTTCCTTTCCACTCCACTCCACTCTCTCACAGCCTTCTTCACACCTGTATTCTCATCCTTTTCTTACTCATTCTTTGATTCTCCTGTAACCTGTTCCTAAGAGGCTCATCTCTTGTTTTCTGTTTAGGATGCGGTTTCCGGTTTTCTCTTTTCCAATCTTTTCACTCTTTTCTTTTTTTTTTCAATTGGAGTAGATAGACTAAACTATCGCCCGGTTCACACTCCACCCACGTCTATTGAACAGGTGAAGAGGCTCATCCCTTGTTTCCTGTTTAGGATGTGGTTTCCGGTTTTCTCTTTTTCAATCTTTTCACTCTTACGTAGTTCCCTGCGCATCAGTGGCGTTTTCGCCTTGCTTGGGGTGATATGATTAAAAAAAATATATATATATATATATATATATATATATATATATATATATACAGGGAGTAGACAAAATAACAGAAACACCTAGTACCATAATAGCATAATTTGAAAATTTGATTAAACTGTCAAAGGTTATCTAATTTTATGTTTGTTGATTTAATATTAGTAGTACTTCACTTTTTGGCTAAAATTGTTTTTTTGCGGGTATTATTTAAATAAGTTTATTAAAATCAACAGTCAGGACTATTTAAGAATTTCAAGTGATCAACTTCATCCTATGGTTCAGGAACTGTTTCTGGAGGGAAATGCCATCTTTCAAGATGATTATGCACCCATTCATACTGCTTAAGTTGTAGCTGAATAGCACATTCTAGTAATGTAAAATATCTTATCTGGCCAGCACAGTCACCAGATTTTAACATCATTGAACATTTATGGTTCATTTTAGAAAAAGAAAAGAGAAGTTAATATCCTCCACATCATCATTGACAAAATTGGAGATTGCTTTAACTGACGAATGGATAAAAATTCATCTGCAAACAATCCAAACTTTGTAGAAATTGATTAGACACAAAATTCAAGCTGTAATTACAGCCAAAAGTGGTCCTGCCCTATATTGAAATAAATTTCCTTAAAGTTTCAAAGTGTTTCCATTATTTTCTACACCCATATATATATATATATATATATATATACTAGCAGTATAGCCCAGCGTTGCTCGGGTGTAATGAAAGCTTTAAAACTAATCCATGGTCCTGTAGATCAGATTCTTTGGACGTTGACACGAAGGACTAAAAAGCAATAGTTGTTTCCAGTTAAAGTGAAACCGTAGACTGAAAGGAAAATGAATGGATGTAAGTCAAATTTTGATTTCCTGGTATCGATATCAAATAAGTTTTTTTTCATCGTAAACTGAATTTTGAAGGCTAAATAAGTCCTCTGAGTAAATGGTGTCATGGGTGAGACTAAGAACTACAATTATACCTACTTAGAGCCAAACCTGAAGTGAAACCTAAAATAAAAGAGCTGAAAAAAGTACAGACATACAGACAGATAAACAGACACACACACATACATCTTGCCTTTTATATATATATATATATATATATATATATATATATATTATCGATCTTCTGGACTATTGTAAGAACTGCAACCTTGAAACTTCTGAATATCGTTTCTTATGTCTTTGTCTATGAGTGTATCAAATTTGATTAAAATCGGACCACTCCTTCTATAACCCGATTTTTTCGATTATCGATTTTCGATATTTATCAGGGGTACCTAGACACAAAACCTAGCTAAGAACACTCGCAGACGCTTATAGTACAACTGTGTAAATTTTCAAGAAAATCAGTTCAGCCATTTCGGAGTCTATAGGTAACAGGGACACACATACACACAGACAAAGTTCCATTTATAAATAAGTTTAGATATATAAGATCAAAGAGTTTGTAATTTTAACTGAGCAGGTTCATGCCAACTTCGAAGTTTTATAAGGACACTGTTATGATGCTTTCATTTGTCCTAACTTCCAAGTCGACATGAACCTGCTGTTAAAATAAAAAACTCTTTAAACTTATCAACACTATCTCCACCCTGATATCGAGCACTTTATGAAAAAAAAAACACTTGCATGCCATAATACATTTTATCAATAAAACCACTGAAAAAATAACTTTGATAGTAAACATTATTGCAATTAAACACACACACACACACACATATATATATATATATATATATAGTTTTTAGTCATACTTAAATCAGACCAGTACAAAGTTGTATTAAAAAGTGTTCAATAGAATTATACTATAGAATTTTTGAATATTTTTTATTTGGAAATGAGTTATTGCTGCAACCTAGGTTTCAACCTTTTGGTATCTTCAGGCGATTTACAAGAACTCCTCTTTCAGTTTTTCAAATGCTCAAACCGGGATTTTATAGGAACGTGTGACTGGAATTTTCAAAATTAGGGAAGAGTTATTTAAGGATCTTAGAACATTTTCATTCATGTTTGTATGATCCTAGTGTATCGGGTTCTTTTCCATATTTCAATTTGAATTTCCACATGTGGCTTGCCAGTTTAGCTGTAGATTTACGATTATTCCATCTGATTTTAAAACTGTATCTGGCAGACCCCAAATATGTTTTTCTTTGTCCATATATGCCATGTACACCTGCTTTGTAAATAACCCCTTCTGTATTACAAAGTCCGTTAAGTGGGCATTTGTTTTTGCCCCTACAGTTACATTCCTTGTTGATGTTATTTTGCACATTGTTCTAGCATTTGGGATTTTTTTTTTTTTTTAATGTGATTTTCTAAATTACTAGTACAGCTATAAACTTAATTTGATTGAATTCCTATTGAAAATTTTGTTTAATTCTGAGTTTTTTGGGAAGTGTTTATTGATTAATTTAAAAAATATTTTTCCTATTTTCGATTTTACTTCTAAGTTATAAATGGTGGGTTGAACCAAATGTTTCAATTATTATTATTTTTTGTTGGTTTGGCTGAAGTTTGTATTCTAAAGTGTTCTCATAGACAGATTCCTTTAAGGGATTTTCATTTTTTTTTTTTTTCATCTTTGACAAATTTCTTGATAGCTTGTACTCTATTCCTTTATGGATGTGTTCAATTATGCTTGTTGGATGGTTAAAAATTGTGTTTACGTACTTGTGTTTTTTTTTTTTGCATATACGAAGAGACACTGCCAGCTTATAAATTAAATTCTACATCTCAATATTGGATTACTTGGTTTCAATTACTATTTCAAAATCTAGATCTTTAAAGGATTTGCTCTCTGGTGCTATCATTAATCCATCATCTCTGTGGATTATTTCATTAATTTAACTTAAAATGTGTATTCACATCAATTCTGAAATTTTGGCTCCATCAAATAAGCCTTGTGGTACATCAAATGTGCCTTTTGTTTTTCTTTTTTTTTTTAATCCATGCTTCACCATTGTGAAATATTATGGATTTTCAGGAATGTAGAATTATATTTATATGGTCAGATAGTTTATTTATGTACTGTTTAGTGAAATTTAACACTTCCATCAAGCCTTTTTCAGATATTAATGAAGATAAGATTTTTATGTCATATTTTATGAAAGTATATTTGTTTTTGTTATAGAAATAACTCATTTCGAAATGAAAATAAATATATATATATATATATATATATATATATATATATATATATTGTTACGGGTATGCATTTATACATAAAAATAATAATAATAATGTCTAAAAAGTTGTAGTAAAGGATTCTATTGAGTCCTACTTGTTATTACAGAAAAGTTTTAATTCATGAAGTAGTCATAAAAATAAGAAAATTAGAAATAGAATGTTTGGGAGATACTAGAATGTCCAAGAAAATTCAAGTAAAATCAAGAGAATTTGAAAGGTTCTAGAAATATGCAAATTAGGTGTTAGCCCCTATAAAAGTAGGTTTTGGGAAGAGAGCAGTTAGTTGTTAACAGGATTTGCTGACATTATCAACTCCGGCCCGATTCGTGGATCTGTGCATCCAACTGAAAGAATCTCTAAGAAAAGTTGCTGACCAACTAACACCTGAAAGAGAACCACATGGAACTATATAGGTAAATATATATTTTGGACTCTTTAATTGACTAAACTAATAATTATTCTTTATATACACAGTTGAGGATTTCCCAAAAAGTATAGCACTTAAACTTCTTTGATATCTTAACTGGGTAAAGATATTTGACACCTTCCTTCCCCTTCGTAACACTTACCTGTCACTCTGCCAGTAGTAAACTATGTTTTCTGTTTTGAATGCAAAAAATTGTAAATTTTGTATATATCATTTTGTGTTTATCGTAAATTAAATATTTTTATGTGATTTTTAACTGAGTTTTGGTCAATCATTTTTTTCTTTTGTTACAATTTACACACACACACACACACACACATATATATATATATATATATACATACATACACCCACACACACGCACACATGTAAATGCATGTAAAAAAAAGGTTTCATTTGAAGACAAGATTGAAGAATGGGAAGCCATACATTATCACTGGTTTCATCCTTGTCTTCTTTTCTTTCATCATCTTCTTCATCTTCATCATCTGATATCAATTTCAAACTAGGAAAGTCTTCAGTCTCTTCTTCATCTTCTGTTATTTTCCTTTCATCAGTCCTTACTTTACTACTAAAAGGAAAAGAGCCGCTGAATAAAAAGAAAGAAAAAAATATAAAAGTTTTAAAATTTTTTAAAATTAAAATTCTTTTATAAATTCAAGAACTTCTAATAACAATTCTCACACTTTTCTATTTTTTCTTTTTAAGTAAGGAAGTTTATTAACATCTGTGTCTGACTGTAAAGATTTTTTTTTTACATCTGTGTCTGACTGTAAAGATTTTTTTTTACATCTGTGTCTGACTGTAAAGATTTTTTTTTTACATCTGTGTCTGACTGTAAAGATTTTTTTTTACATCTGTGTCTGACTGTAAAGATTTTTTTTTACATCTGTGTCTGACTGTAAAGATTTTTTTTTACATCTGTGTCTGACTGTAAAGATTTTTTTTTACATCTGTGTCTGACTGTAAAGATTTTTTTTTACATCTGTGTCTGACTGTAAAGATTTTTTTTACATCTGTGTCTGACTGTAAAGATTTTTTTTTACATCTGTGTCTGACTGTAAAGATTTTTTTTTTACATCTGTGTCTGACTGTAAAGATTTTTTTTTACATCTGTGTCTGACTGTAAAGATTTTTTTTACATCTGTGTCTGACTGTAAAGATTTTTTTTTACATCTGTGTCTGACTGTAAAGATTTTTTTTTACACCTGTGTCTGACTGTAAAGATTTTTTTTTTACATCTGTGTCTGACTGTAAAGATTTTTTTTTACATCTGTGTCTGACTGTAAAGATTTTTTTTAACATTTGTGTCTGACTGTAAAGATTTTTTTTAACATTTGTGTCTGACTGTAAAGATATTTTTAACATGTGTCTGACTGTAAATACCATAACTGATGCCAAAACTCTACCCCTCATCCCATTTTCACATTTAAATATTACATCACAATAGAGTTAGGTTCTTTACAAGACATCTACAACATCTGGGTAAACATTGATGATGACCCAACCTAGCACAACTAGGTGCCTTGCTCAAGTTGGTATGGTTACTACAGTTAGTGTTAAACCAAAATAGCAAAGCATTATATTAAAATGTGTTCCATCATACTTTTAAATGAACACTACCAGTTATCAAGGATGGATTTTATTTTACGTGTAACAGAATGTGCGTAGTGATATATGTTTTATGTTCCGAACATGGTAAACACATTGCTAGCATGTTCGTAGCTGATATCATTGAGCGGTAGTTTTTCATTTTTTATTAATAATTCTTTCGTTATTTTTAGCATTTTTTTTTTTTTTGCATGCAGATGATGCTACGATATTTGTGATGTCAACAAGTATGTTACAGATAGGGTTTAGGTCTCAGTGTGTGTTTAAATGAGATCGAATTGAGCTCTTCGATTTTAAAACGTCATCCGAAAATACACAACTCCCATTGACTTAAACAAAAATATTAAATTATTTATTATACGAAATTTAAAATTAACCTCATTGTCAAAAGTAACAATTCACCTACAAGATCTAAATTACAGTAAGCCAATATTATCTATGAATTTACATGTCCTTTGAAGAACTGTGTTCTTGATCCACCTAATTTTTATAAATAAATATATCAGTCATACGACTACAAAATTGACAAGAAAAACCACATTGCATCTCCTAGAACAAAACTCAAATCAATCTCATTTAAACACATACAGAAACCTACCAAAATCTATCTATAACATACATGTTGACAACACATATAATTGCATCATCCACATGAAAAAAAAAATAAGACTATCTTAAGAACTAAAGAAAACTTGAAAAAAACAACAACTGAATCCTTTGTGAAATTTTTGAATAAAGCCATTCTTGGAATTTCCGAGGAAGCTGCCATCGTAAAAGCTACTAAATAAAACTTGAAAAAGACAAAAACAAGAGCAACAAATCGTTCTAAAAAAAAACCAAAACAAAGCGACTCCAACGCAACTGGTTTTCAAATGGAGGATGTGTGTGTGTGTGTGTGTGTGTGTATTGCTTGACAACACCCAACTGGTAGAAAGCAGTAGCTAAAAGGTTGGTTTTACAAGTATTTTGTTTTTAATTGCGCTACATTGTCATTTTATTAAAATTGTATTGAGCACTTTTTCATTAATTTTGCTACTTTTTGACATATTTTTGTCAAAAGCTAGATTTTTTTATTTGAATTTATATTAGGTACCTTCACATTTTAGTGACAATTTGCGATATCTAAAGTTTTAAAACTAATTTTGATATAAGCTCTTTGAAGCTTTCATTTTAGCTTTAATTGAAAGTTAAAAGATTAAAATTAATATTTTCATGAAGCAAAATAACCTGCAGTGTATTTTTTAAACAGAAATTATATTCATTGGAATTGATTTTTTTCTTCTTTTAAAATAGCTGATTAGCACCCTTTTTAGCCATTTTTCATTGCAGTACTCAGTAACCTTACAAATGCTGGAAATATTCTTCATAATCTAATTTTAGGAATATTCACTTTAAATTTACTAAAGTCATCAATCTTATTCTCTGATAATGCCATGAATAGTCATCCATGTTTTCAAAATGAGCACGTGTTATACACACGAAAAAAATATTTTTAATTATCTAAAAAATCTCAAAACATGATTTGCTTAGTAAATAGTCTTTACTTAAGATCTTAATAACCTATCAAAGTTTTGAAGAATTTTAAAAAGATTTTTGAAACTATAAATTTAAAAAAAAAATAGAAACAAGTCTTATAAAAAATTCATTGTTCATTGCAAAATTTTTTTTTCTTCAGACAATAATGTCCTTAATATATATTATTTCTAAAAGCAATTAAAAGTTTATCTAATTAAATAATGTCATAGCTTCATTGCATATTTTTAATTTATTATTTGAAGAAGATTTTCGGAAAAGTTGAAAGTGTTAAAGAAAAAAATGAAAAATGATGATTTGCATTCTCTAAGGAGCCCTGTGTTTTGGACAGAATTTAATTGCCAGAAATTTCATAAAATTAAATTGTAAAAGAAATTAAAATTTTTACCTAGATTTTATAAAAATAAAAATCTTAAAGAAAGTTACAAGATGGTATTTAGCAGAATTTAAATTTGTTTGTGTGCATATATATATATATATATATATATATTTATTTTTTTAAATAAAAAAGATACAAGGCATGTCGAAGAAGAGGTAAGAGACAGATGGGAATCAAGTAGATAAAAGATGGCAATTGACATTGCATTTAAACTTTTGAAGATTGTAGCTATCAGGGAAGCAAGCAAATGTGAGTGAGTTCCACAAACGGGAAGTGCAAGAAAAGAAACTGTTAGAGTAGAAGAGAAGGGTTACATTTAACTTTTATGCCAATCTAGTAAATCAAAGTACCAGGAAAAAACTCGTCAGTGCCATGAAAACGCTTGTAGGTCAGTGAGAAAGTGAAGTCAGGATCGATTATATTGCAAATTCTTCTTTGGATTTTGTCGAAAAACTCAAAATGAATAGCAGAAGCACCTGAGCAGATATGGCAATGCATGGACAAAAAAAAAAAAATGTGCAAGATGGATTCTCATGAGAAAAACTTGCTGGCCCGACACAGTAAGCCAACTTTTCTAGCAGTAGATGTAGCCATGGATTCAATGTAATCATTTTATTTGAGAGAGTGAAGCCAAGGAGGTGCAGCACGTTGCTTTCTAAGAGAATAGCTTCATGCATTCTGATGAATGTTTCTCTGTGGTGGGTTAAAAAAGAGCAGCTTCGTTTTAAAGGCATTAAAATTAATGAGCTATTTCCTACCCCATTCGATCACAGATCGTAGATCCTTTTAAAATAATACGACTTCTACTACAGAATCAAGTTCCATTTCTAGATCTTATAAAAGAATATTCAGATAATGAATCTCAGTGAATTTTTAATAGTCATCTTTCAAGGGAGGTAATTCTAGAACATAAAATATAAAGTTAATTCCCTTAGTGCTTTTAAATAATATATTGATATAAACGTATGAGAGTGAACTTTTACTATTTAAGGAAACATCTTTTTGTTTGACGATGGTCAAATTTAAAATCTAAATCGTTTATTTATAAGAAAATATTCAATTTAAGGACAATAGGAATCATTTGTATGACTACAAAATGATCACATTTTGACATAATCTTTTCTTGCTACCCTGAGTTTTTAGTCTTTGAAAAACATTTCTCTTTCTCTATCCATGTTTTAATTCAATGACGCACGGAAAATTATAATCATAAAAAAATTTTTTTTAATTAAAAAAAAAAAATTTCATTTCATTTGTAACCGAAGATTAATAAAATGTAATAATTATTTTAAGGCTTTAAAAAAAAACTTAGTTTTGTTCAATGGCATATCAACCTCTTTTTTTATTTTTTTTTTATTTTAGAAAACTGAAGATGTCTTGTTTTGTATTCAAAAATGTATTTCTGGCAATAATTTTTTCCTTCAAAAATGTATATTTTTCTACAAGTCTATTTTTATGTATATATTTCTATAAAAGTCTCCATTTTTATACTTTCATAGTGTTTTGACCCCAGTTTGGAGGTTAACTATTTGCCCATAGCTGGGACCCTAACAGGTGCTACCACTTCGGGTCAGGGTGGACCTGGGAACAACAGCAATTAAGAGGTGGTTCTATGCTCCTCACAACCTCCAAATCAGAGGCCTTGCTGCTGGATGCAGTTTACCATCATACCCAGGACACAAAGAAAATGTTCTTTCTCAAAATTTATGATTTTAACCAAGGACAGGAGTTGTCCAAAATTAGTGAGAGGAGAATGTATTATTCAAATATCTGAGTTCAAGTTTAGTCATATTGTGTGTTAAGCGTGTATGTGTGCATTAATGGCAAATACACATCTAACACACTCCTGCACAGCCAACAGACTTCTATGTGACATGTCCCTTCTGGACCTGGATGATCATAGTTCTCCAGAACTCCCTGTCCTTTGTAGCCATTAGCAAAGTTTAGTTTTTTTTGCTAGCTCTCTTAAACCCTGTTCTGACAACCATTTACACAAGCTTGTGAGGTAGGGTTACTTGCTGCTTTCCCCTGTTCCTCTTGCCTTCAATATGACCTGTTAGTGTCAAATTCTCCAACATCGCCCCTCATGTCTGACCACCAAACTCTCTTGGTTATGTGTGCAGGCACAGTTGAGCAAGAGACCAACAAAATGCCTTGCAGCACTAAAGATAAACTGAATGCATGGATTATGGCAGCATTCACCAATTTGAACAGTGACAGGCCAGAAGAGTTGAAGATTCCAAAGTTAAACTGGAGGTCAGGGTTGAAACCAATAGCAATTTTAATAAATAAATTTATTCTTTTTTATTTAAAATTACTTTTTCTGTTAAAATGAGATGTCAATTTTGTTTTCATTTTCCATTAAAAAAAAAAAAAAAAAAAAAAAAAAAAACAGCAGCAGAAAAACCCTGATGAGTGCAGACATCATAATAATGCCTTCCCGAAACAATCCTGCTTAGTTAAATGAAAAGCCTCTCCACACACACACATATATATAGATAGATAGATAGATAGATAGATAAATAGATATAGATATGCTGTTAAATATAAGAGACAATGAATGTCTATTATGTTTAATCATGAGCCATTCTAAACATCGTATTTTCGCTTAAATTTCAGGTGAAAATAAAGACGAAAATTCTCCAACATCGTCTTTGATGGTGGATGTTTTTATGTTAACGTCCTAGCAACCTCTCTGAAGATGTTGCATGTGAGCCGAACGCTTGGAACCAACTTAATAAAAAATTATCCAAATGTTGGAGAATTTTTATCTTTATTTTCACCTGAAATTAAAGCCAAAATACGATGTTTAGAACGGCTCATGATTAAACATAATAGACATTGTCTCTTATATTTAACAGTATATGTTTAGAAAATTATCTGCTGCCTCGATACACTATATATATATATATATATATATATACACACACACACACATTCTAATTTTATTACAATGGTTTTTAAAAGCATTATATCATTACAAAAAAATTCCCATGGTTCAAAACAATACTTTTCTTCAGGTGATATTTTAAAATAAATGGTGAAAATGACTTATTTAGAAAATGTAAGATGAATTTATGATTATTTAAAAAATTAGGGGGTGGAAGTTGAAGAATATGCTTGTCAATATTGTTCAATCTCATTTTTAATCAAACAATATTGACACGTGCAGTTTACACATTCACACACACATGCATATACATACTTCAGTGAGGAACTGCATTTACTTGTTCACACCCACACACAAAAGCACTACAATTTTCTCGGTAGTGATTGGTTAAATAATTGCTGTACAATTCATTACGAGCCAATTTTGAAATCGCAGCTGACAACAATTCTAACTACTTTCCATACTTGGTTCATTATACGATAACCAATTGGTCGATTTATGACCAATCAGATATTTTATTGCAAAGGTAAGTAAATGTGAAATTTTCACGTGAATCCTTCTGGAGCCTCTTTCGATTTCTTAGAAATGTATTTAAGGCAAAGAAATTCATTATTTCTTCAGTAAGATTTAGTTGCTCCTGGACTCCATGTCACTGGTTTCCAGATCTTGCTCACACAACAAAAACGCATACACTTATACTGTTTAAATTCACAGTGGTCACTATGCTAAACATTCAATTTAAGACCTGTTGATCTATTCTAAAATTAAAACCATTTGAACATTTAACAACCAATTCATGAACATTTCAAATCAATTCTTTCATTTGAAACAGACTTTATTACATTCAACTTGAATCTAAACTTTCACTCAACAAATGCAATTCTTTCTAAGAACATTCGATTTCTTAACGGCTCATGGGGAAAAAAACTCTTCTCCTACTTATCTCTATTGTCCTACTAATCTACTATTGTCAACTGTATTGGATGCTTTTTCTACCAATATTTTGTTCATTTGTTAATACATGTTTTATCGTTGGTTACATTGGCATCATCGTTATCTTATTCCTTATTTCTTGTGCCTGGAGTTGTTTTGTGTTGGACGAATCATATTAATATAAATATTGGGGGGGGGGGGGGATTCGAAGATAATCTTGAGGCCCGATCAGTGTAAGTTTTGCATTTATTTTCCTTCTGCCAGATGTGATCGAAATTATTAACGAAGTCCCCTACACACACCTACAAGCATATTCTCCATCTTTAATTATATATGTAGAGAGAGAGAAAGGAGGGGGAAGATAGATATGAATGCATATATATTGTGTCTTTCTGAGTCTAAATGTTCTTTGTTTCCATTTTCCAAAAAATTTCCTTGTTACACACACACACACACACACACACACAAAAAAAAAAATAAAAAATAAAAAATAGCAGAATGGAAAAAATCTCCAACATATAATTCATGCCTTTTGAAGAACTTTTTTTTCTTGGAACAAAAAGTGGCACAAATGTTTTTTACTAACATTTTCTCATAAAAAAAAATGTAACAGTCTTATAAGGTAACGTGTGGTAACAGTCTTATAAGGAGACATTTAGCATTTACTGACCGAGCAGCCAGTGCTACTCAAGTTACACTCTTTTCTTTCAATGGCCATCGAGCTGGCATCAAAGTATAGCATCTGTTCTCATCTCCAAGGTAATCCATTTCCTTCTAAGGAAACATTCAGCATTCATTGACTGAATAGACAGTGCTGTTCGCCAATTGAAATTTTAAAATCTTTCTCTGAAAACAATTTCTGAGATGTGCATTGTAGTGCAGTGGATATTGACTTGGAATGACAAATCGGATTGCCAAGTTCAAATTCCACTTGAACTCCTTGCATTCACTTACGCACAAATACCCTTGGGAAAGGTATTAATCTATCTTTCCCCTCCAGTTATGGGTTAAATAACAGGACAGATTGGGTTCTATAGCCTTGGCTGGTAACCAGTCTAACGTAGAAAGCAATGCCAATCTACTGCAGGATAATCTTCTGCCCAGTCAGTCATGTCTCAAAAGAGACATGATCACCTAAAGCGTGTATAACATATGACACTTAAATGACTGAGTGAATGTAATAGTTGGAATAATGATTAAGGCTTCTACTGGTCATAAAGTGGGGGATTGGTTTTCTATTGTTATGAAGTAATAAACTGATCCCCCATTAATTACTATGTAATAATATAATACATCTCTTCTCTCACTAGCTATGGGTTAAATAACAGGACAGATTGGGTTCTATAGCTTTGGCTGGCAACCAGTCCAATGCAGAAAGCAATGCTATCCTACTGCGGGATAATTTTCAGTCCAGTCAGTCATGTCACTTTTTCAAGACATGATCGCCCAAAGTGTGTATCATATATAGCACTTAAATGACTGAGGTTTCTCAAGTTCAGTATTTGTTATTGCTTTGTCCATTATTAATGGGGGTTTTTTCCTTCCTTCCTTTTTGGGATAGTATGGAATGTCAACATCTTGATGAGGTCATTCTCTCTTCGAGTTACCTGCGATATCCTTTTTAGTTGTTGCTACTGTTGAAAGTCCTCAAGTGATGTGATTTCTGTTATCGGATACAGTTATTTGGGTTATATTACACTAAAAAACAACAATCGTCTTGACAGATAATGAGGAATACGTATATATAAAAATTTAAACTTATATTTTCTCTTTTCCAATCTTTTCACTCTTTTCTTTCTTTTTTTTTTCCAATTGGAGTAGATAGACATGGGTGGAGTGTGAGCCGGGCGATAGTTTAGTCTATCTACTCCAATTAAAAAAAAAAAAAAAGAAAAGAAAAGAGTGAAAAGATTGGAAAAGAGAAAGCCAGAAACCACATCCTAAACCTGTTCAATAGACGTGGGTGGAGTGTGAACCGGGCGATAGATAGATCTATCTACTCCAATTAAACAAAAAAAAAAAAAAACAAAGTGAGAAGATTGGAAAAAATAAAGCCAGAAACCACATCCTAAACAGGGAACAAGGGATGAGCCACTTAACCTGTTCAATAGACGTGGGTGGAGTGTGAACCGGGCAATAGATAGACCTATCTACTCCATACAATTTGTTTGTGATTCTGTAGCAGCAGTCAAAGTCCAAAGGATAGTCCTCACTTAGAACTACATGCTTCAATTCATAGACATTTTAATTATCAATCTGAGAAAGTGTGACAGTTTGGATACTTCTAAACGAGTTTGGTGCCATTCATGGATTATATATGAAAGTCTCAACCCAAAGAAGCTATTTAAGAACAGGACTAGAGTTTTTAGGTTAGTCTTGGTTTTGTAGCAATTGGTTGGGTTGTGCAAAACTAACCCTAGCATGGTCTATTCAATGTTCAATGTGATTTTCTCCTAGACTAAATTTGTTATATTGAGAGACAAATTTAAAAAAAAACAAAGTTATGCTTTCATTAGACAATCAAATCAGTTTTGAGTAACTTAGTTCTGACCACAACAACCCTTACAAGCATCAATAATAAAGGTTTGTTGGCAATGTTCAACCTTTTTGCTTGCTAATCACCTATTATATATTCTTTGTCTGCAGGGTATAATTTTGCCAAGAAGTGTATTTTGTACTGAGTGGCACTGGGCCAGTGGATTTGAGGAACGGTGCTGTTTTGAGATGTCAGAAAGTGCGAGGACCACATGCCGGCTTGGTTTTGTTTTGACAAACAGTTGAGGTCAAGGTCAAAGAATAAAAGCACTTAAAATATAAAATACAGGACAGAAGTACCACATGTTGAACAGGGCTTGCCTATTTAATAGACCAGAGAGACAGCAGCCAGAGAGTGAATTCAGAACACAGGAACCGAGCACAGCCACCAGCTGCCCTCAACCTCCAAGCAACTCTGACTCTAAACTCACATCATTGAAAAAACAGAACAAAGATATAATTGTATGTTTTATATATACATACTGCTGTCCATCATTATGTATTTGAAAAAAGATTATCATTTGGGTCTCAGTTTATTTCCTTTAACAAGAGCCAGGATGTTTTTTCCGTCTGAAACCATCCTGCATATATATAAATCTACCATCCACCCTTGCATTGAATACTGTTGCCATATCTTGTCGGGTGCCCCTGCTATCCACCTAAGGGTCCTTGACAAAATCTAACAGAGAATCTGTAATGTGATAGATCCCGACCTGGTAGCTAAGATACAGTCACTTTCTCACCGGCGCAATGTGCCTTCCCTGTGTCTCTTCTACAAGTACTTTCACAGCTTTTGCGCCATTGAACTTAACTCTCTGGTTTCCCCCCCTCTGCATGGATTTGCTCGAACCCTAAGACTAGCAACTAGGTCCCACCCTTTTACTGTGAAACCAATAAAATGTAAACACAAATTCTACTCCAGCAGCTTCTTTTCTCACACTTCCTACCTGTGAAATTTCCTTCTGTTTACTTGCTTCCCTGACAGCTACAATCTCCAGGAATTAAAGTCAATAGTTATCTCCTATCTTGCATCCTCTCTCTCATGCTTCTTTCTCCATCCACTCCACTCTCAGTATCTTAATCCTTCTCTTACCCACTTCCTGACATGCCCTGTTACTCTTTCTCATAACATTCCTCCTATGTAACCCTCCACACACCGGTGGCAGTAGACTGCCTTGTTTGGGGAGATATGATTATACAAAAAAAAAAAATTATTTTAAAATTGAAGGGTATACAACACAACCCAGGAGTGTCAAAAGAACGTTTTTTTTTTCACTTTAAACCTATCATTTTAACTATCTTCACTTCTTGGAAATGTTTCTTGTTTTCAAAAGCGATGATTATAATAAAACCCGAACTTATGAAAGTGAATTTATACATTTTTGAGACAGGAAAACAGAACTAATGAAAACTTTTTAAATTACTGTTTCTTGGAGAGGTTGGCAAAACATCGGCTAATTGTCAATCAATTTGAACTTTATAAAATAAGGATTTCCTTAGAGCTGGTTCACATATCTTAATAATTTATAAATTTACAAATTAAAAATTGTTTTCATATTTATTTCTTTATAAAATCGAAAATGATAAATATTGCATTGCATTAGTTTTAATAAAATTGTATTAGTTTTAGAATGTTATGAATATAAAATTATTTTAAAAAAATAGTTAAATTCACTTTCATCACAGGTTTAGATTTCGTTCAAATACTAATAATCACTTTTTAAAACAATGAACATTACCGAGGAGTGGAGGTAGTTTAAAACTATTATTATTACCTATTATTATTATTACCAGTATTAAGGAAAAAAAAATGTCCTTTTGACGTTTTTTTTTTTTTTTGCAGGCACAATGGTCCAAGATTGCTGAATTATTTTAGTATAATCAGTTTTGAAGATAGTCTTGATATTTTACCCAACTTTAGTTAATAATAATTATGTAACTCCACTTTTTCCAGAGACAAGACACAAATAATCTACATAAGTGGATTTTTTTTTACAAAATTCAACCCAAATTAAAATCAGCAACTTCTTTTTACGAACAAGTATTTTTTAAATTTAAAAAAAATTTTTTTTTTTTAAATCCCTCTTTTCTATTAATGTTGCAGTCTCCTTAATTAGTCACTGGCAACTAGTGTTCTGTACAAACGCCAACTTTATTATAGGCCACTTACCTTGCAGGGAATTGAGAGTCGGTGAAGAGAGTACGACAAGATTTCATCCTGTCATCTTGAGAACCTGAAGATGTTAACAGAAATTAGAAATTAGACAGATGCAGGCACACACAAACGCACAAATGGATAGACACGCACAAACAGACAGACAGATATGGACAGACACACACACAGAGACAAACTGATATGAACATACACATAGACGGACAGACACACGGACACACACGGACACAGACACAACACGCGGAGACACAGATGGAGGCACACAGACACAGACAGACAGAAACACACAAACAGACTGAGACACAAACACTCAGACAGACAGAGATACGGGCGGAGACACACTCAGGCAGACAGAGATACGGGTGGGCACACTCAGGCAGACAGATACGGACAGATATGAACAGATAAATACAGACAGATATGGACAGATAGATACAAACATATGGTCTCACACACACACACACACACACACACAATCTTATGATGCTCTCTAGAAATGGATTCATTTCTCTCAAATTTTCAATTCTTTTCGGAATCATCTTCAGAAGAACCTGAGCCTAAAGTTGTTAAAAAAAAAAAAAAAAAAAAAGTTGGTGGGTAAGACTTTTGCCACCGGTTTTTTTATCTTCAAAAAGAAAACACCTAATAAAAGAAAATGTGCTCTCCGGCATAGTTTGAACCAGTATCCCCATTTATAGGAGAAATACTGCCTAATCTAGCATCCCTCAAAGGAGCATGCTGAATTGTGATAACAGCATCAGAAAGACAAGATTACAACCTCTGAAAAAGACATCACAATAAAATGAAGAGGGCACAACACCACAAATAAAGAGCACCCAGTGAGGACCAAATTCACTACTAAGTAGTATTGTTCAACCAGACAAGTATATTATCCATTATCCAATACTAAGGTACCTGGAAATGTGATTTACTAAGCTTAGGTACATTTTGCCACACGGCCAAAAGTATAAAGTACCCAATGAGGATCAAATTCTCTACTAAATAGTAATAGTCAACCAGACAAGCTTTCTAAACATTACCCAACATTGAGGAAATGTTATTTACCAGGTCTGGCTTAGTTTGGGTGAAAAGCCACAATATCGGGTGCCAATGAGGATCAAATTTACTACGCATTTAAAATAGCTAGTCTAGCCCATTATCATTCAACATTAAGTTGCCCATGCTTAAAGATGGGGACTCAAACCTTCCAGTGACTTTGAGAGACACCAAGTGAGACACAAGTTCAGGTTTTCAGTCGACTGCCACACAAAAGATTAAGTAGCGTAGTAATGTTTTCAATCCGTAAATGAGCATCGAGGATTGGAAAAATACAACTTACCAGAGAATTTTCCAGAGCACAATCCAAGGAGATCATCCGCATTGTCATCATTGTCACAAAGTTCACCTAAGGCTGAAATTTTGGGTTGATTCACTGTTTTCGTTAATGTTTTGACTCGCAAAAACCTTCAAAAATAAAATAACAAAGAATGTTTTTTTTAATGAATAAAATAAAAATGATTTATGACTAAACAATAATAAGCATGGTATCATAAACAATTGTGTGTGTGTGTGTGTGTGTGTGTGTATTTATAATCACATCAGTGATGGATGTGCGTTGTGGTGCAGTAGATATCGGCTTGGAAAAAGAAATCGATAAGCGGAGTTCGAATTCCAGTTGAGTACCCTGCATTCACTTCAGCACTGTTACTCTTGGGAAAGGTATTAATCTGTCACTTTCCTCCAGTTATGGGTTAAATAACAGGATGGGGCCTGGAGGCAACCCATCTAGTGTTGGTATCACAATAAAACACCCTTGGTAGCCCTGGCGAAGCATCAAGTATTCAGCTATTTGACAAGATTATGAATTTCACTACAAACTGCACCAGGGTTCCAAATGCACAGGAAATACTGGAGGGGTGTAGTGAGTTCTATCTCAGCCAATGGCCGCAAGACGACGTATTTATAATATTTATATATTTCTTTAAAAAGGGTTGAAGAATGCATGTCTTAAAATGACATGTTGAAAATGGCTGGCTATTTCCTCACTAAGTTTTATCTGAATTTACTGATAAATACAGAAATATATATATATATATATATATATATATATATATATATATTCTTGAAATACATTTGTAAAATGCAAAACTAGATGTCATCAGTGATGTTACCCTGGCTTCATTACGGATTTCAGGTATTGCAACATCAGATCTGTTCTGCTAAATACCCTGACCTGTTACCAGGTCGCCTCTCCACATAATTGGCTCCATTACGCAAGAACTTAATTGTATCAGGAGATAGATCTTACTTTATAATGACATCAAAATTTGCATTAGCCAATCAGATTTTGCTTGTCTGTTGTCTACAAGTATAAGAATCAAAGTGAAGTTTGCATGTCTCTTTTCACTTTCACCTTTCCTGCTTATGTACCATGACCTGGAAACAACAACAATTAAGAGGTGGTTCCATGCGCCTCTAAACCTCCAATCTCCTTATCAGAGATCTTGCTGCCGGATGTAGTTTAATGTCATACCCAGGATCCGATATGGAGAAAAAGAAATTCTGGTATTTTTGTGTTGTTTGATTTTCATTGGTTAACCATGTTTTCATGCACATCAAACTTTTTAAGCCAAGGCTAGTATAATTTGTAGCATTCTGAATACGTCCATCCAAAAGTTCAAAAAATTTCAAGAAACCACGGCCAACTGCAGCTAAGAAATCCAAGCTTTAGACATTTTTGTAAGCAACATGAAACCTGGACAACTGACTACTGGAGCAAAATTATGGAATTGCATATGCACATTCATCAGTGCACGATATTTATGCATGATAATACTCCCATGCTATCAGTCGCTCAGAATTTTTGGAAAAAAATCCATGTGACAATACTAGACTGGCCCAGAAAACCCGTTGAAAGAAAAGTTGCAGGAAAATTATGTTCAAGTCATAACATTCCTAAGGGTATACACTTATGCGCAAATATCCTTGGGAAAGGTATTAATCTGCCGTTTCTCCCTCTAGCTATGAGTTAAATAGCAGGACAGATTGGGTTCTATAGCCTTGGATGGCAGCCAGTCTACTTCAGAAAGTAATGCCAACCTAGTGCAGAAAAATCTTCTGCCCAGTCAGTAATGTCTATTTCAAGACATGATCACCCAAGTGTGTATCACATATGGCACTTAACTGAGTGATACACTCCTGACAAAATTTTAAGACCGCTTAAAAATCTTTAAAAAGAAATATTTTTTTTACGGATAGTTTTTAAACTCCTCCCACTTAAGGTTACCAATACTACAATCTAAAAGGTTATGGAAACAAAAAGCTACATTCCAAACATTTTATTTAGAAATTTACATTTTTATAAAATGAGGCGATTTACACATGATCAAAATTATAAGACCAGAGACAAAAATTCTACGAAATTGTACAAAAAGTGTATGAAAACATTCAACAACTAAATTTAATAATGAGTTCTACCTCCACTGCTTTTGATGACTTCAAAAATTCTGTCGGGCATGCTAGAAATAAGCGTTTCCATTAAGGTGCGGGGGATGTTGCTCCAGCTTCTGAAGATGGCTTCACGAAGTTCATTTTTTGTTGAATATTGTTTGCCATTTCGATAAACATCTCTTGTCATCCATCCTCAAACATTTTCAATTGGGTTAAAGTCTGGTGAGCATGCAGGATGTCGCAAGAGATGGACCCCATTTTCTTGTAGAAAGGTCAAGGTCCGTCTTGCAGCGTGGATTGCAGAATTATTCTGTTGGAATAACCATCCATCCACAATGATGCTTTTTGTAGCATGCTAACATAACCAGCCGCTGTTTGACAACCCTGCACCACCTTCTGTAAGAAAAAGCACCCCATACCATTAGGGACTCTCTACCACTATGACGTGTGGAGAAAATTTCAGGAGGCATGTTTTTGTTATGCCAATATCGTTGGAAGCCATCAGGACCATCTAGATTGAATTTTTCTCATCAGAAAACAGGACTTTCTTCCACTTCTCAACGTCCCATGTTTGGTATTCACAACCAAACTTTAAGTAGTCTACCTTGTGACATGGAAGCAGCTGAGGAATTTGTTTACGCTTTTTATTTACCATGCCTTTTTGTCATAAGTGTCATCTGATGGTTACGGGACTGCAATCAGCATCTGTGACTGCCTTTATTTGACTAGAAGAAAGTCCTGCCTCTTTCATAACAACCTGTCTTATTCTCTTACTCAATGCAAGAGAAATCTTTAGGGGCCTACCAGAGGATTTTGCTTTTCCATAATTTTCACTGTTCTTTAGAAAGTTGCAAATCACAGTTTTGCTGCGATCGCCCGCTGTGACAAACCTTGCTTATGGAATTCTAGAATTCGAGAACGCTCAACTTCGGTAAGTTTGCTTGCTTTAGGCATGGTAACACCTTTACGCAGTGATTGCTAATCTCTAACTGAACTAAAAACATTGGAATTACCATAGATCTAACAATTTATACCCCTGGTCTTATAATTTTGATCATGCGTAAATCACCTCATTTTATAAAAATGTAAATTTCTAAATAAAATGTTTGGAATGTCGCTTTTTGTTTCCATAACCTTTTAGATTCTAGTATTGGTAACCTTAAGTGGGAGGAGTTTAAAATCTATCTGTAAAAAAAAAATTTCTTTTTAAAGATTTTTAAGTGGTCTTAAATTTTTGATCAGGAGTGTATAAGTATTGCTGGTAATATCTTTTTCTTCAAAAATGTATTCCTGGAATTTTTACTATAAAAGTCTTTCAATTCATAGTGTTTTGACCCCAGTTTGGAGGTCAACTATTTGCCCATAGCTGGGACCCTAACAGGAGCTACCACCCCACCCCAGATCAGGGTGGACCTTGGAACAACAGCAATAAAGAAGTGATTCCACACCCCTTGTAACCTCCCTCATCAGAGACCTTGCTGCCGGATGTAGTCTTTAGTCATGCCCAGGACCACTTGGATTTCATAGCCGCAGTTAACCGTGATTTACGAGATAGTTTCAATGATTTCAGACCAAACTTAAATTACAGACATGATGTAACTATCTTGGAACTGCCGTTTGTATCATTTTGAAGAGCAGCAAGTACCTTCTTACAAGAACTTGTTGGGGATTGTATAGCAATGCACTCCATCAAGTGGTTATTGCTAACACTTGTTACCCTTGGATGTCCATTTCTTCAACTTTTCCTTGAAATGTCCTTGAATTATGGAACCTAACTTCACATTCAGAACGGCCTTCCCCACTTAAAAATCACAATTTGGGTTGTTCATGTAAATCATCAATTTTCAACATGGGCCCTTATCCCCAAAAGCAGACCTGAGAAATATTTTAAACAGGCCTAGAGACATCAAGAGCAGTTCTGTCATTAGTAACGACTTATATTTTTTACTAAAATTTTGTTTTTGTAAATAAAACATATTTGTCTCATGGAATTTCTATTTGTGCTTATTGGCACCAAAAATGGCCAAGAAAGAAAAACTTAAGACTGATGCAATTGAAAGAAAACAATATTTTCATTTCAGCCATATTCTAAGCCAGTGGTTCCAAACCCTTTTTTGACCATGCCTCCTCTAAATATCTCTAAAATTCAGAACCCCTACACCCACCCTGTGACATGCAAATGACCAGTCAAAAAACGAAAAACACTAACCCTTGTTCATCCAACATCGGAGAAGCATGTGATTCAAGAGGGAATCTCAGATTTTGGGAATTTAGGTCAGGAGATTGGAAGTCAGCAGAACTCTTGTAAAGATCCTGGGAATCTTCAGCTGGCATTGTAAGAGGCTGGATAAATGGCTGCAACAAAAATATTTCAAACATTTACAATAAAAAAAAATATTTATTAGTTTGGCTTCTGGCTACTTTGCCGCAATAAACTATGTTGTGATTAAGATGTGGTGGATAGGAAATCTAAACTTATTTATAAATGGAACTTTGTGTGTGTGTGTGTGTGTGTGTGTGTGTGTGTGTGTGTGTCCGTTACCTACAGACCCCGAAACGGCTGAACCGATTTTCTTGAAAATTTACACAGCTGTACTAAAAGCATCTGCAAGCGTTCTTAGCTAGGTTTTGTGTCGAGGTACCCCCAATAAATATCGAAAATCGAAAAATCGGGTTATAGAAAGAGTGGCCTGATTTTAATCAAATTTGATACACTCATAGACATAAGAAACGATATTCAGAAGTTTCAAGGTTGCAGTTCTTACAATAGTGCAGAAAATTTATATATATATATATATATAAAAGGCAAGATGTTTGTGTGTGTGTCTGTTTATCTGCCTGTATGTCTGTATTTTTTTCAGCCCTTTTATTTTAGTTTTTGCTTCGGGTTTGGCTCTAAGTAGGTATAATTGTAGTTCTTAGTCTCAGCCATGATACCATTTACTCAGTGGACTTATTTAGCCTTCAAAATTCAGTTTACAACGAAAATACTTATTTGATATCGATACCAGGAAATCAAAATTTGACTTACATCCATTCATTTTTCTTTCAGTCTACGGTTTCGCTTTAACTGGAAACAACTATTGCTTTTTAGTCTTTCGTGCCAACATCCAAAGAGTCTGAGCTCCAGGACCATGGATTAGTTTTAAAGCTTTCATTACACCCAAGCAATGCCGGGCTATACTGCTATTTAAGAATTAAAAGCAACTTTCTTCTTCATTTTTACAATAATTCACAACGATGTATGAAATCCTGGTTTTGATAGAAAAATGATTTGCAAGACCGAGAAGAATTAGCAATCCAGTGTGAAAAAAAAACTAAATGATTATAAGAGGCAAAGAGAAGGTCAACCATGGAATCACATTTGACGACAAGCTAAAATGTAACAAGGAAGAAACTCTGAGTCCATCTGAAGAGTCATTCTTTTCTCCTTCTTTCTCATGTGCTGATTCCTTTTACTTTTCCATTCTCAACATTCCTACTCAACGATAACATACATACACACATACTACTACGAACTTGATACCTTTAACTTTCTAATTCAACATTATCTTCTACATTTCATGTTATCCTTTTCTATTTCTTTTAACATGAAAAATGTATATTTTTATTCTTCCACAAACCAACATCCCAACCAATCTGCTGCCAACCGCCTGATGATTACAAATAAAATTTGTAGGAGGCAGTTCGGTTATGTATGACTCAAGACCGATTCAATAAACATTAACCATCTCCCTATAGCTTCAAAGATAAGGTAATGTCATCCTTGTAATTAATAAATTTCAAACCTTAATATTTTCAATGATATCAGTATCGAGGGGGGGGATCCAAAAAGAAAGAGCAGATCTCGTAAATTTAATAAAACTAAATGCTAAGCGACATAAGCACTTTCAACACTTTACATCCAAAGTTTATTATTTTAAGGCTGTTCAACTTGCATGCACTCAACACGAACACCTTATAATGCAACGATGGGATGATCACTGGTTGAAGGAGAGCTTGGGCAAAGGTTGAAGTGTATGTTTAGAAGGTTAGTCACATAGCATTAATTTATATGGGAAAAGAAAATAGTTTAAAACTTTTCTAGAAAATTAAAAAAATTAAAATTGTCTTACTTCAGCGGAAGGCGTCGTTGGTTCATTACCAATGGTGCTGCTGGGAAATGTGCCTAAAAAGTCGGTCTTTTGAAAGACATCTTTCTCGTTTTCACCTGTGCAGAAAAAAAGAAATTATGTTAAGAAATCTCTCCTTGTATGAATGCAATCAGTGAGATTTTTTTTTTTTTTTACATTGACCTTAAGAAAAATGAAACCAACCCTGAATATTGGTAACAACTAAAACTTGATTCCAATCTTAAGTCAGAATGACAGCAAAAAAAACTTGCCCCTCCCCAATTTTTAGGCAGAGCACACAAATGAAAGCTTGTTTTTTTTTTTGCCAATAGGCCAGGTCTTAGTTTCATCTGTCTTGAAGTCAGAAGGCTACGTTCATTTGTTCAAACTTGCTTTTGTGTGTCAACCCCCAATTCTCAGTTTTTGAACATTTTGCCTTGTTAATTTGTCTTGCACATATTGTTTGCTTTGTATTTTTGCCCTGTTTTTTTTCTTTCCTTATAATTACAAACTTTGACAGTTCTGTTACTTATTTCGCATTTCACAATGGTTACTCACACACACGGGAAAAAAAAAAAAAAAGAAAGCCTCCTGCTCTTGAAGAGAGCTCAGCCAACAATTTTTACACACACACACACACACAAGTGTGTGTGTGTGTGTGTGCATGCATGACAATGTGGAAAAAGTGATGATCACACAATTCTCCACCTCAGGAACAGCCCATCCATAATGTCACTGATCAAAGCAAATCTGAAATAGCACAAATACAAACTATGCAAAGTCGGCCATTTTAAAAACCAGGCTTTAATGGCTGCAATAGAGAGAGAGAGGGAAAAAAAAACACTATCTGATCAGTGGATTTGATAAGTTTATGACTTTTCCCCAAAACATTTTGGCAAACCTGAAGGAAACTACCACTACCTTTAAATTTGTTGTTTTTCATTTTTTTTTTTACTTTTTTCAGCGCAGTCTTATTGGTTATTACACAAAGTTTCTGATTATCAAAAAAAATTTTTAAAATTTCAATATTCAAACAATTTTAGAGGGGAAGTCACTATATCATACGTTATAGTAAATCGATCCACCATTTTAGAACCACTCACGTTGGGGGTCACTTTATTTTGTTTTTTGGGGGACAAGTTGTTGCTCTTGTTTTTGTCTTTTTCAAGTTTACTTCAGTTCTTATGATGACATCTTCCTAGGAAACTCCAAGAATGGTTTTATTCAAAAATTTCGCAAAGGATTCAGTTGTTGAATATGCGCAAGCAAAAAAGTTAATTGCACAGGGTCGATTTACTATAAGGTTGTATGAAAAACTGAGCCCCACCACCTTTAAATGTTGAAATTTTTACAAATTTTTTGTCAGTCGGAAAGTTTAGGGTTTAATCGATAAGATTGCACTGAAAAAAGTAAAACAAAATTTATAATCAACCAATTTACAGGTGGTGGTAACGTTTGTACCAGCAAGTGGTTCTAAAATGGAGGATCGATTTACTATAATGTTGTATGAAAAACTGAGCCCCCTAAAATTGTTCTAATATTGAAATATTTCCAAATTTCTTTTGTCAATCGGAAAGTTTAGGTTGTAATCAATAAGACTGCACTGAAAAAAGTAAAAAAGAAAATGAAAAACAACAAATTTAAAGGTGGTGATAGTCTCCTTCAGGTCCGCAAAAACTTTAATTTCATGTACAACAGCTTTTTTTTTCTTTCATTAATCATTTCGCCCCAAGCAAGGTAATAAAGCCACGAAGACACAAAATGGTTACTGACTGTGGAAGAATATGATCAAAAATATCTTAATAACTACTTTCGATGTTTAAGCATTGTAGAATTAGACATTTTGGAAGTGGAATTACCTTGATATAGAAGACTGGCATTTTGGGATTCATCATCACTAAGAATAAGATTTCGGATTAGTTTCTTAATCTTTGGTCGATTCTGGCTTTCAGGAACTAAAAGGAAGCAAAAAGAAAAAAAATAAATAAATTTCAGATTATTTTGACCAAAACATAAACAATTATTGCTTGTTTAGCTCTCCTAATAGCTAACATTAATATTTACATTGCTCAGACTGTTGTCCTCATCTTTGTCATAATCACAACATTTCAGCCATTGTACGCTCCAGCCTTCTTCAGGTGATTGGAATTTCAAACTGAACCCTTTATTTCGAGAGTAATGTACCTCTGTGATCAAAAAGGGTTCAGTTTTAAATTCCAATCACCTGAAGAAGGCCAGAAAGTATGACTGAAACATTGTGAATATGACAATAAAGATGAGGATAAATCCAAACCATGTAAATAGGTGATCTTCTAAGCGCTACTTAGATGTGGTATAAGGCTGAAAGTACGGGGAACCCAGTGAGAATCGAACTCACTACTCAACTGTAATGATTCTAGCAAGAACAAGATTGCTAACCATTACACCAGCTTGAGATGCCCAAAAATAATGTAAATACTACCTAATCTCAAAAATATAGACAATTATTAATATTTATTTTAAATTATTTACAGTCACTCATACCCTTATCTTTTTGGTGCTACATTTTGGTTATTGAGCCCTCCCAGGATATGCAGACAGTGTAATGGATAATGGGTAGGAATGAGAAATCAGAAAGCCAATTTCAAATTCTAGCCAGGTTCATCACTTTCACTTATGCACAAATAACCTTAGGAAAGGTATGAATCCATTTCCCCTATCAAAATTAAATAGTCAGACTTGTATCTGAAAGAACCTGTGTTACATACACTAACAGCCATAATTATAAGGTCACCCCAGTTTTTTTTTTAACAGAAATGATGTATTTCATACAACTTTTAGTATTTATCGCCAAATAGAATGGTTCTTTTGTTATTATTACTTTGAAAAATTTTGCAAACCAAGGGAGCAAAGATGAACTCGTCCGAATCACCCTAAATTTTCTTCATTCTTTCATTGATGAAACTGCAATATAGGTAATTATTAAATATTTATAAACTCTTATGTTATTGTGCAGTATTAACAAAAGAACCATTTTATTTTCATTTACAATTATTCACTTGGCAATAAATACTAAAAAATAGTATGAAATACATCATTTTTTAAGACATTGAGGAGGCCTAATAATTATGGCTGGTAGTGTACATAATTTTTTTTTTGTTTGCTTTTTTTCTTGTTGAGTTTTGTTGAACAGTATATCAACCTCAGTGGGTTATTTAATGTTAAAAAGATAGGGTTTTAAGGTATTTTTTAATGTTCAGTTGTAGTGAGAAGGCTGATTTAGTTAGATTTTTTTTTTTCTTCTTAGAAAACTGAAAATGTCTTCTAGTTTTGTATTCAAAAATGTATTGTTGATAATTATTTTTTTCTGCTTCAAAAATGTATGATGGCAATAATTTTTTTTTCCCTTCAAAAATGTATCTTGGCATTAGCGGTGTATTAAATAGCAGCTCAGAATGAGAAATCAGATAGCTGACTTCAAATTACTTCAGTTCGTCATTTACTTTCACACAAATACTTTTGAGAAAAGTATGAATCTATCTCTTCTCCCTCCAGATATGGGCTAAATAGTAGAATACGCATCTGGAAAAATCATTATCTCCAAAAGATTAATGCATTATTCACTTATAATAACAACAAAATAACAACACTTATAATAACAACAAAAATTTTTTTTTCTAAATTCTTACAGTCCAAAACATGTTTTAGGTTTAAATAACCTTCAAAGGGTTGACAAACCATAAAAAAAAAAGAAAATCACAATCATACACTCCAACATTCTTCAAGTATCACTCAGTGTAAGTGTCAGGGTAACTCTCAAAGAATTTAAATGAATAAGTTCAATAGAAAATCAAAATTTTTCCCAGATAATAGATTACATTATTAGCAGTCAGACTAATTTCATGAATAAGTTGGATGTGCGTTGTGGTGCAGTGGATATCGACTCGGAACAACAGAACAGGAAGTAGAGTTCGAATTCCAGTTGGATTCCTTGCATTCACTTACACACAAATACCCTTGGGGAAGGTATTAATCCATCTCTTCTCTCCGGTTATGGGTTAAATAATAGGATAGATTGGGTTCTATAGCCTTGGCTGGCAATCGGTCTACCACAGAAAGCAATGGCAACCTACTGCAGGATAATCTTCTGCCCATTCAGTCATGTCTCTTTCGAGATATGATCACCCAAAGTGTACATCATGTGTGGCACTTAACTGACTGACTAAATATAATAGCTGGAATCATGATTAAGGCTTCTACTGGTCATAAAGTGGGGGATCGGTTTTATATTGTTATGAAGTAATAAACTGATCCACCACTAATTACTATATAATAATACATCTCTTCTTCCTCTCACTATGAGTCAAATAACGGGACAGATTGGGTTCTATAGCCTTGGCTGGAAACCAGTCTACCGCTGAAAGCAATGGCAACCTACTGCAGGATAATTTTCTGCTCAGTCAGTCATGTCTCTTTCGAGATATGATTGCTCAAAGTGTATATCATGTATGGCTCTTAACTGAATGAATAAGTTAACGATCCACAACTATAAAATGCCCACAGAATTTCCTAATTGCAGCGTTAAATATTTGGGCATAACAACTCTTAACGAAATAATGCAACAAGTTATAGCGATGAATGCAGGTCATTGTTTTAAAAAGTACAAGGGTACAAATGAAATGATTAAAAGCTGACAAGTGTTGAGTGTTATAATCTTCTCTATATTCCTTTTCTTGCTTTTTTTTAAAACTAAATGCAGCATTTAATGTATCTTTTCTTCTATCCTCAAAATCAAACACAAGTGACCCACTGTTCGTGTAAAAAGGGGGCTTGTATCATAGATTTGAAAGAGACACAAGTCCCTTGTATCGGCCCTGATTTTAAGCATTCATTAAACTAGCGGAACCCGTGGAATTTCCACAGAAGGATAATTGTGATTTCCTGGAAAAATTTTCACCATGCTACAAATAATAGTAACGTCTTCAAACATAAAGGTATTGGATAATAAAATAACGATAACAAAGAGTGTAATTTTATTAAAATATCTATAAAAGTAATATCCATAGAAGCTACTTTACTGTAATCTTTATTATTATTAGCGGCGTATGCACAGACCATAACCAAAATACTGTACGCTATTTCGTGAGAGATTTTGAAAGAGAAAATGTTTTTTTTTATTACTGAAAAATCATGGCTACAGTAGCCATGATTTTTCAGTAATAAAAAAAAACATTGTAAACAGAAAAGACCATTGTAAACAGAAAAGACCAACTGAGTCATGGCCAAGGGTATAGAGGCCAGAAATTTCGTTATTAGATCACGGGATATGACAACAAACTTATCTATTTTTACTATATGGTACAGTACACACACATACAATTACTGCTATAACCACCAGCTTAAGCTACTACTGCTACGGTAATGCTATAGGCTCTCTCCTCCTACTCCCTCACTCTTTACTACCCTTTCGTTTGGCAAAGGTGAGAGAAAGGCTGAGGAGAGTAAAAAGATAGAGGGGAAGGAAAAGCTCGTGTAGAGAGTAAGTGTGTAACGGATGGAGGAACTAAGTAACTAACTTACTAGCTAAGGAAGGAACAAGCCGAATTATTATATGATACCCATTGCATTCTTTCTGATTTTTCTTCTCTATCCTATTTCATCGCCATTTTAAAATATTACATCATTAAACACTTGAGCTTAACAACTTGAACAAAATCATAAAATATAAATTTTAAGTATGAGGATACAAATTAAAAGATTCAAGTGACAAGTTTTTTCCCTCCCCCATTTCATTGAAGCAAAAATTAAATACCTGAGAGCATTATTGTTTCCTCAAGTTTTTGCATTTTTTACCTTACTGAAACCAGTTAGTCAGCTAAGTGCCATACGTGACATACGCTTGAGCAATCATGTCTCTTTCGAGACATGACTGACTGAGCAAAAGGTTATCTCACAGTAGGTTATCATTACTTTCTGCGGTAGACTGGTTGCCAGCCAAGGCTATAGAAATCAATCTGTCCTGTTATTTGACTCATAGCTAGAGGGAGAAGATATGTATTATATTATTACGTAGTAATTAGTGGAGAATCAGTTAATTACTCCATAACAATAGAAAACTGATCCCCCACTTTATGGCCAGTAGAAGCCTTAATCATGATTCCAACTATTATATTCAGTCAGTTAAGTGCCATATATGATACACGCTTTGGACAATCATGTCTCTTTCGAGACATGACTGACTGGGCAGAAGGTTATCCCACAATAGGTTGCCATTACTTTCTGCGGTAGACTGGTTGTCAGCCAAGGCTATAGAATCCTATCTGTCCTGTTATTTAACCTATAAATGGAGGGAAGAGACTGATTAATACCTTTCCCAAGGGTATTTGTGAGTAAGTGAATGCAGGTAATTCAACTGAAATTTGAACTCGGCTTTCCAATTCCTCATTCCGAGTTAATATCCACAGCACCACAATGTACACCATTGAAACTAAACAGTGTCTAATATGTTTTTTTTCCATCTTCCCTCACAATGAAAATGGAACAGTCCATTATTTATGAGGTATTGTCAAAATATAATGGTCATATTAAGTGAGGGAAAGGCATAAATTATGATAATCCCTCATTCTTGAAATTCAGATGGAAAATATTTCCATTTTCATAAATATACAAATGTAGCTCAAGGTGCCCCGAAAAAATGATTGTGCCGAAGAGGAAAGGAGTTGTCTTTTATCTTACTTTACTTTCATTTGTGTTTCATTCTCCATTACACTTCATCTTTCATTTTATGAACATACAACAGGTCTTCTTCCAATTTTTTCACTGACTGGCCAATAACTATCCCCACACTATCTTCGTTTACATCCGTGTGTACCAAAAACTGGGAAAAGGCTCGTTGCAAGCTTACAAGGAAACAAAAAGTGGAAAATAATACCACAGCAAAAAAAAAAAATAAAAGATTTGAACCCTGTTTTGAATATGTTTAGGTGTCCAATTCAAGGATTCTCTTGCATGATTTAGATGGGGCAGAAAGTGTCATTTGGGACAACAAATGTTATTTCCAACTAACAGATAAGCCTGTGAATGGTCAGTTCAGAACTACACACAATCCCAACAGTGATCATTAATATAGACCCATGACCAAAAATCATCAATATCCAGTTTCTTGTCGCTTGATCCCAAAAGATTTTTTATTCTCTTTCAGTCAATTGGTCAAAACATTAATATAGACCCATGACCAAAAATCATCAATATTCAGTTTCTTGTCGCTTGATCCCAAAAGATCTTTCATTCCCTTTCAGTCAATTGGTCAAATGCTTTTAAGACCATATTTCTCAAAATTATCACTGATCATAAAACACAAAACACTTGAACTAAGTAACAAGGGCATCCATCAAGACACATGGCATCCACACACCACTTCTATTCAGAACAGTCTACCAACTCGTGCCGTCTCCAACCCTAAGTTCACCTGATTATTATGCCGGATACAGTATCCTGCTATAGGCATCCTTCTTTGAAACACCTTTGACGCTACCTTTGGTAGATGACCATATAATTCAGCATTTGATGTGTAACTTCTCCAGACACATTATCCTGAGTATTCTTTGTCATACTCATTTGACCATTTCTACAGACATTTTCCATACAGCAAGACCGATTCCACTCTTGTGACAAAAAAATCAGAAAATATTAAGACCAGGGTAAAATCTCAGACATCTGTTTTACGTAGACATCAAGGCATAGTGTCAAAATTTTCTATGCATCCCAAACTATAACTTACTTATCGAGTCAGAATCAGAATCGCCATGTGAATCAAAAAGAATTTCTTCCCCTTCCTCTTGTTTCTCTTTGGACTGAACATCATCTTCAGCATCTTCATCATGTTCTTCATCCTTGTCGTCGTCGTCTCTATTTTGCTCCTCCTCCTCTTCCTCCTCTTCCTCCTCCTCTTCAGCTTCATCATCAACAAAAGCATTATGCTGCAAAGAAAAAAGGAAAAAAAAACTTCAAATTTGTATTTTAGCAGGAGGGAGATTGCGGACAAAAGGAAAAAGAAGAAAAAGGAAAGAGAAAGAGAGAGAAAAAGAAAAATGGGAAAAAGAAAAAAAAGAAATTATAAAAAAAAAAGAGAATAAATGGAATAGGAAAAAAAGCAAAGAAAATTATCAAGTTACCAGATTTCCTTACATTTACAAATGATTGCTTCTATTCTAAAAGATATATATAACGTGTATATATATATATATCTATATACATACATACATACACACACACATATATACACACACACACAAATTCTTCACTACACAACAACATAATTATTGGAAAAAAATTAAAACAATAAGGCACTGTTAAAGAACAGGGAATTGTTTCAAACAAGCCTCATCCTAGCATGGTTAGTTCAACAGCCACCACCATCAGATTCAACTTTTCCTTGAGTTTGCAAGAATCTGAATCAGGGCTTGGCATGACCAGTCTGTTAATCAGGTCAGGCCTCTCCACTCACCTGTCTAGCTCAGGTAAGGGCTAAAATGATGTTTTGGGGTCCAGGAGTCAAAACATCCCTCCTCGTGACGTCTTAATATCCCATCCCCAAGCAACATGGGTTGCCGCTCACAGCCAACAGATGGCCTCATAATTACCCCTCTGTAGAGGTGCAGTGGGCATATTCCAAAGCCCTACCCAACAACACAGACCTTTAATGTACTCAGAGATTGTTGACAAAATTCAAAAAGAATCTGCAGTGTTATTGGCCCTGACCTGGCATCTTGGCTTCAGTCACTTTCTCCACCACTGTAATATGGCTTCCCTGTGCCTTTTCTATAAATACTTTCATGATAATTGTTCTGATTAATTTTACACTATGGTGCCTTTATGAATTTAAATGCAATACTAGATTGGCAGTGCATTGTGGTAAATGGATATTGGCTTGGAAAAACAAATCAACACCAAGTTCAAATTTCAGTTGAATTCATATTCATTTATACACAAATAGCCTTGGGAAAAGCATTAATCTGTCTCTTCCCTCCAATTACAAGTTAAATAACAGAACAGAATGGGTTCTATAGCCTTGGTTGGCAACCAGTCTAGTGCAGAAAGTAATGGCAACCTACTGCGGGAAAATCTTCTGCCCAGTGAGTTGTGTCTCTTTCAAGACATTATCACACAATCATGTATCATGTATGGCATTTAACTGACTGACTAGATTGGCTGTTAGGTTTCATCATTTTACAGTTGAATTGACTAGATGTAACCATAAGTTCTATGCTAATGGACTTTTCTCTAACATTTCGCACTTGTAGAACTCTCTTTTGGCTTGTTGCTTTCTTGTCAACTATGATCTTTAGTTTAATGAACTTAGCTCACTGGTACCCCCTATGTATGAATTTACATGAGCTACTATACTAGCAACTAGATCCCACCCTTTTACAGTGAAACCAATAAAATGTAACCACAATTTCTACTCTAACAGCTTTTCTCACACTTCCCGTCTGTGAAATTCCCTTCCATATACTTGCTTCCCCAACAAATACAATCTCTAGGAATTTAAATTTAAGGTCAATAGTCATCTCCCATCTCACTAACTCGCATCCTTTCTATCAAGCTCTTTTCTCTATCCACTCCACCCCCACATCACACCGGTATTCTCATCCTTCTATTACCCTCTTCCTGACAACCCCTATAACCTACCCCTCTTTCTCATCACTTTTCTCTATCTAACCCCCCTACACAACAATGGCAGTAAAACTGTCATGCTTGGGGTAAAATGATTAAAAAAAAAAAAAATACAATGTCAATAACAATCTGTCTTTTGACAGCATTTTTTTTCTCAGCAATGTTTTTCCAATGTCTTTCGCTTTCAGTAACCCGATGAAGGTTAGGTTTTACCATCTTACTCTAAGCAAAATGACATAAAATGACTTTTCACAAACACACACAATCACAGACATTGCAGTAAAATAAATGAATTACTTACAGTTCGTTTCTCTTTACCATAATCTTCACCCAGATCATTCTCCACAAGGTCCTCTTCCTCTTCAGAAACATCTGTGTTAGAACCATCAGTCAACTCAGCCTCCTCCTCATCTTCTTCCAGTTGATCCTCAAAACCATCTTCATTATTCAATTTAAAAATCTCACAGCGTTTCTGTCGTGCAGACTCTCGTTTGACACGCATCTGTTGTTGTAGCTTGTCTTTTAACAAAAGCAGTTTCATGCCTGAATAGAGAAAAAAGAAAAAAATAAATAAATAAATATTTCATTTAAAAGAAATAAGAAAGTGAGGTGGAAGACAAACAATATTTAATATATAATAGACTGTCTTTCTCTCTGGAAAGCAAAGAACATCTGCTTGAGATTAAAGATCAGACAACTGCATGCATTGACCTTCTTGATTTTTTTTGGTACACCAGCAAAATCTTAGACACTAACAGCAGAATTACAGAAAAGAATATAAACATTTGAAATAAGATGCTATAGTGCAGCGGTCAGTGAACCCCAGCCTGCAGGCCACATCCGGCCTTCGAGTGATTCTTGTCCAGCCTGCTACCTTACTCTTTTTTTTTTTTAAATCATCTCACCCCAAGCAAGGCATTCCACTGCCACTATTGCGCATGGGGCTACATAGGGGAAGGTAAAGAGAAGGAGTGGTTAGACAGGGAATGTCAGGAGGAAGGTGACAGATGAGTAAGGATAGCGAGGATGAGGGTTGGCCAGAGTGTTTGATAGAATGGGAGCAGGTTAGTGTGTTAGGAGGTGTCTATTGATCTTACATTTGAACTCCTGGAGATTGTAGCCGCCGGGGAAGCAATCGTTTGGAAGAGAATTCCACAGTCGGGAAGTGCGAGGAAAGAAACTGTTGGAGTAGAAGTTACGGCTGCATTTTATATATATATATATATATATATATATATAAGATTTAGGTAATCCAAACCAAAGTGACAGCTGATAGTCTGATTATATTGTGTCAAAATTTTAAAAATTATTTCTTTTTACCTGGAGAATGTGTTTTACTTTTATTTTTTATTTGTAGGAATTGCCAAAATTAGCGTACGGCCTCACTTTCACTTTTTCTGTGAAATTGCTTTTGTGAGTGAGCACATTTATATGAATGTAAAATAGTGTTTGCAACCAATTTTAATGGAATTTTTTTTTCAATACTGATTTATGAAACATTTGTTTTTAAGATGTAATTTTCTTTTTAACAAAATTCCTGTCAGATATTAACTTATATTGAATCCTTACTTTCTTCAAACTTATAGAAAATTTATTCACATATTTAATAACATGGTTCTCTTCGATGACTCTGGAGCCATAGCTGTTTTGCCCTCCTCCATGACTTTTTGGCACTCACTCTCTAAAAGGTTGGCAACCTGTACTATAGTGTAATCCGAGCTTATCTCCTATTTAGACTGCATCACAAATTATGCAATTAAAGACACCATCAAACAAGAAAAAGACCTGTAAGATCTCATATCCACCATCAAGAAGAGAAAATTGTAATGGTACAAACATGTCATAAGAGCTAACCTTTCCACTGATATCTTGCAAGGTATTGCCTTAGAAGAAATAAAAGGCTGACCCATGACACTGAGGGGACTTGACTCAGATATTGACACATAAGTGAGACATAGGGAGGGAGCTGGTCAAGTGCTCAGCTACACAGCAACCCTATGACCACACCCATTCATGGGACTGATATTGATGATCCGATATTTGACACCATTTTACTTTGTACAGTTTATTTAGATTCAGTCAGTCAGTCATATGTGATACATACATGGGTGATCATGTCTCGAAAGAGACATGACTGACTAGACAGAAGATTCTCCTGCAGTAGGTTGCCATTAATTTTTGTGGTAGACTGGATGCCAACCAAGACTACAGAACCCAATCTATCCTGCTATTTAATCCATAGCTGGAGAGAGAAGATGGATACCTTTCCCAAGGGCATTTGTGCAATGAAACAAATTTGACTGGAATTCAAACTCAGCTCACTGATTTCTCATTCTCAGCCAATATCCATTACCCCAAAACACATACCAGACATTCTGATTACTTAAACTATTGTACATGTTGCTTTTTTTTCAACCTCTATATTTCCGTCAATCTATTCTCCAGCCACCTTCAGGTGTTCAGCTGTATGGAAGACACCGTTTATCATTTTGAGAGAGTCATTATCATTCCAAGTGTTGTTCGGATTACTGAACCCATTGTTTGTGTAGCTTTGGTTCCGACCGCTACATCTCAGTTAATCTATTCTCCAGTCATCTTCAGGTGTTCAGCTGTATCAAAGATACCTTCTATTATTTTGAGAAGAGTCATTATCATTCCAAGAGTTGTTTGGTTTACTGAACTCCTTCTTCATGTTATCGTTCTTACTTTGGCTGATCGTTTCTACAATGTTCCTCCAGTTTACAATGTGTAAGGAAAAGAAAAGTGAAAAAAGAAGGGTTTTTTTTTCTTTTCCTTCAGGCTTTTGAGAAATGAGTAATGGAACAGAAAATGGAAGTTAATATCAACAACAGAATTACAGCAAAGAATACAAACATTTGAAATGAGATGATACAATGGCATCCGAGTTATTGCCTACATAGACTGCATTAAAAATGATGCAATTAAAAAAGTCATCAAACAAGAAACATGCCCACAGAAAGATCTCATATCCACCACTAAAAAGAGAAAGTTGAAAGGATATGGCAATGTCATAAGGGACAACAATCTCTCCACTGCCAACCTACAAATTATTAACTTAGGCAAAAGAAGAGGCAGAGTATAAAAAAAAATGTGCTAATGTTGATGAAGGGATCATTCATAAAGACTCATATATTGGCACACAACAGAGACATATGGAGGGAGTTAGTCAGACGCTCAGTGACCCTTTGACTACACCTGGTCATATGACTGAAAATTATGATGAAAATATGAATTAGAAAATATAAAATAAAAATAAACATAAAGATATGACATTATTATATGCAAATTTAGTTATGCACTGTCTAAAAAGAATACAAAACTACATTTCTTATGCATTAAAATAATCATTCATCCACTTCTGGCCTCTGTCAAATTAACCTTGTTTTAACCGAGCGTATGAGGCTTCAGATTTTCTTCATTTGATCTTCTCGCAAGCCTGTAAGGGCTTCTCGCCCTCTCCTTCTGAGTCAGACATTTAAATAACTTCTTGTTATCTGGTCGCCATGTGTGTATTCTGAATTAGAGCACTCTAGCTAATGGCGCATGATACATCACACACTAAAAGTCTGCCTCCTTCTACAGAGCGTCCATAACTCAGAGATAGAATTGCTGACTGACTCCAATTCGGTCGGGTTTCAATCCTGGGTAAAAGCAATCAGATGTCTAACCGTACTGATGAGCTGTGATACAGCAAAACAGATCTGTTTGCGGATAAGCAGTATAGCCCGGCATTGCTCGGGTGTAATGAAAGCTTTAAAACTAATCCATGGTCCTGGAGCTCAGACTCAGCCTAAAGAATATTTGTGTGAAGTTTGGTGAGAATCGGATAAAAATTGTGAATTTGTATAAAGGACATACAGACAGATAAACAGACACACACACAAACATCTTGCTTTATATATATATATATATATATATATATATAGATAATCGATTTTCTGCGCTATTGCAAGAACTGCAACCTTGAAACTTCTGAATATCGTTTCTTATGTCTTTGTCTATGAGTGTATCAAATTTGATTAAAATCGGACCACTCCTTCTATAACCCGATTTTTTCGATTATCGATATTTATTGGGGGTACCTCAACACAAAACCTAGCTAAGAACACTCGCAGACGCTTAGTACAACTGTGTAAATTTTCAAGAAAATCGGTTCAGCTGTTTCGGAGTCTATAGGTAATGGATACACACACACACACACAAAGTTCCATTTATAAATAAGTTTAGATTTAGATCGACACAATGAACATTAAAAGCAAAATTACAGCGAAGAATCCCACCATCAAAAATAAGATTCTACAAAATGATCCTAGAAATTTCTTACATAGATCGTCTCAGAAATAACACAGTGCAAGACACTATCAGACAAGAAAAGAATATATCTCCAGATGAAGAAAACCAACAGGTTTAGAACCCATTGTTCCCCTGGCATCTACTTTTTTAAAAAAGTGCTCAATACAACTTTTTTATTTAAATTAATTTAGATTGTGATAGAAATTTCTCCTCTTTCAATGTAAATTAATTTTAAATAAAAAAGCAAAATTAGTTTTATATATATGTGTGTGCCCTAAATTGTGATGATGCTTAGTGCAAAAATTGCTGTATTTTCAGTTGTTTACTGGTAGGAAGACGTTTTTAGCAAACATATTTTGTCAAAGCCCTTGATATTGAGATAGAGCATTAATAAAACTAATGAAGAGAAGTTTCTCACTTAGCTGAACAGAGTTATGCTGACTTTGAAGTTTTATGAAGGCATTATTGTGATGTCTCCACTCTTCAGGGATTTTGTTTTCTCTGCTATATATATATATGATATATAACACATAAAAATGATGAAAATTAATGTAAAAGTGTGGGAGAAAAAAAAATTGACAAAATGAGCATCGTGAAAAAAAAAATTTTTGTCCTTAATTTTCTTAACATTGTTCCAGTATGTAAAAATTTATCTTAGGTGACAGTCTGCTTCACAATTATTTCCATCTAATAGCCCCTAGAATAATTTGAAACTGTTGTCACTCACTAAATAACCATCAGAACACTAAAATAGATTATGCACAAAGTATCACTGATATGTGTGTATATATATATATATATATATATTATACACACACACACACACACAAGTACTTGAGCAAAAATAACGCATATGACCTGGCATTTGCATATAAGCATGAAACAGACAGTTTCCACTGGGTGTCAAGGTCCACTTTTATATTTATTATTATTTATAAAATTATATCATACATGTATATATATATATATATATATATACACATACATACATGCATACATACATACAGGTATACAGTAGGTATGGGTAGAATAAAAATCCATATTCAAAAACACTATTCTTAAAAAGTGCTCAATACAAAGTAAAGCGAATTTAAAATTTACAACATAAAATTTTGTAGTAATATTATAACATATTTTTATTATATATATATATATATATATATATATATATATATATAGACCCCAAGTTTGTAACTTTTCTTCTGTACTAGTTATCCCCCCTTGCATTGACAACACCAGACAGCAGTCTTTTTTGTGATAATGAAGGACTGTTAGGAGGTGAAGAGATCAACTTCATTAAGTTAAGTGTGTAAGAGAAACAAAAGAAATATATATGCCCTCATTTTTGACAGCACGGATAATCTAATACAAAAATAATTCCTGCGGCCAAATTTGATAATTGGCACAGATTTCTATCATGATGATCATGGCCCTGTGATAGCATTATGATGATAATGCTTAGTTAAACAAGAAAAGCTTTATGTTAATCTTACCAGGTTTATCAGATTTAAGCTTCAAGTGTTCAGGTTCATCTGTTTGATATGTAATTGTATTGAGGCAAAGTTCTTGTTTATTTGTATCAGTTTGTTCCTTCTGGATGATTCTAGAAAGTTAAAGAAAAAGAAAAGGTATAAAAATTTTAATTAAAAAATGAAATGAAATTTTTGATACCAAACAATTTATGAGAAAATGTTTGTTTAAAAAAAAAAAAAAAAAAAGTTAAGTTCCAAACCACAGCAAAATGATTGCCCAGACATCCAACTGCTAGACATCTCCTACATCAAAATGTGCATACTTCAAAGACCCCAAAAAAAAAGAAATATCGTAAAAATATGTCCACTTATGTCATAAACGATAAAAACCTTGTTTTTAAAAACAAAATGGTAAGGTCAGAGATTATTGTTTCCAATGTGTCCTCAACCAACCAGAAGCACCCCAGCCCAGTTAGGATTTCAGGGTTTAGTGGGGCGAAAGAAACTTATATTTACAGAATTTTGTTCATTGAATTGCAATCCCTAGGAAGTTTGTAGTAATTAATGTTTATGAGTTTTTTTTAGGATATTTACATCTTGTTTGTTATTTAGAATGCATTTGATTACAGTATAGTAGGTTGATATGTTTAAGTTTTTTGAGGAAGCGTTGTTTTTATTTATGAATTTTGTTCATTGAATTGCAATCCCTAGGAAGTTTGTAGTAATTAATGTTTATGAGTTTTTTTTAGGATATTTTCATCTTGTTTATTATTTAGAATGCATTTGATTACAGTATAGTAGGTTGATATGTTTAAGTTTTTTGAGGAAGCGTTGTTTTTATTTATGTGTGCCTTGCAAAGAAAAAATTCATAACTGTCAGTTACTTGAATTTTTATCTTAGCAATTAAAAACATTGCCCTGAGAGACATTTTAAAACATTATAAAACAGTGTGACCCTGGTATAAGAGAGTTGTCAAGACATTATGGGAGTTCTCTTATATCTGGGTTTCTTTTATATCCGGGTTTGGTCTATTTTATATACATTACCACATGCATTGTGGTACAGTGGATATCGGCTCGGAACGAGAAATCGGGGAGCAGAGTTCGAATTCCAGTTGAATCCATTGCATTCACTTACGCACAAATACCCTTGGGAAAGGTATTAATCTGTCTCTTCTCTCCAGTTATGGGTTAAATAGCAGGACAGATTGGGTTCTATAGCCTTGGTTGGCAACCAGTCTACCGCAGAAAGCAATGGCAACCTACTGCGGGATAATCTTCTGCCCAGTCAGTCATATCTCGAAAAAAACTTGATCGCCTACGCGTGTTTCACGTATGGCACTTAATTGACTGACCACAGGCTCTAATTTGGGACCAGAGAAAATCTCTCTTATATCCGGGTTATACTGCAGTTATACTCATAACTATCCTAATTTAGTATTGTTTCTATGTCCCTTATATAGAGGACCTGAAGTTCTTTATTTTAAATTTTCAAGGTGGAATAAACTTGTATTATCAATCAATAATTTTCTGAATCGAGAATGTGAACAGGAATGTGTCTTTAAATGTTGTGCAATAGAGCTTGTATCCCAACATGTAGTGTAAGTCCCCTTGATAATGTTGTTGTTGTGAAACTGACATATATATTTACATTTTTGTCAGAGATACAATCTCCCAAATGACATTTAAATTTATATACAATGATGGTCTTCTGCAAAACACTAGTTGATGGAGAAAAGTTATTGCGGATGATTAAGTTGATAGTATATAATTAGTTTAATTTTTTTTTTTTACTCGAATCAGTAATTAGTGCGTAAGAGCTTAAGATTTTTTTTTTTAATCTTGTTTGTAGCTAGAATGTATTTAATTGCAGCAGAGTAGGTTGATATGTTTAGGGTTTTTGAGAAAGCATGATGTTCTTTTGATCTATGTTAATATTTCTAATAGCTCGACTAATTTGTTCATCAATAATGTAGTTAGAAAAGACATTATTAACGTGAGTTTGTTTAATGTTCTTTAATTAAGTGGAGAAAATTTTCTTCATGGAAGAGTTAACAGTATTTACATTATTCAGACTATTGTCCTCATCTTTGTTGCCAAAGTCCAAAAAATGTAAATACTATAAATACTATCTCATCTCGGAAATATAGACAAATGGAAGAGTTAACTTTTGAACAATTAAATTTTGTATAATAGCCGTTTTGTAATAGTAAAGACATTCACTTTTATAGTTGAGAGTGCACGTATTTATGCTAGTTGGTTGTTTTTTATAGAGGGAGGTAGCAAATGTATTAGCATTGGTGTCTGGAAAGGAAGAAAGGAATATGTACATATTTGTGAGGATGTGCATTGTGGTGCAGTGGATATTGGCTTGGAACAAGAAATCGGGGAGCCAAGTTCAAATTCCAGTTAAATTCCTTGCATTCACTTACGCACAAATACCCTTGTTAAAGATACAAATCCATCTCCCCCCCCCCAGTTATGGGTTAAATAACAGAACAGATTGGGTTTTATATAGCCTTGGCTGGCAACCAGTCTACCGCAGAAAGTAATGGCAACCTACTGGGGATAATCTTTTGCCCTGTCATGCGTGTATCATGTATGACACTTAACTGACATATTTGTGGGTGTATGTATGTGCAGACCTACAAACTAATCATGCTCAAAATTACCATCACCGACCTAAAAAATTTGAAGCTACCAGATTGGTGCAAGATTTGATCTATATTAATTTTAGTGTAATATGAATGAAAAACCCTGACAGTTAATTTCATATGATCCTTGAATGTTGAATTTCTAAGCACAACTTAGAATATGGCACAAGGCTGAAAGTATGGGGTACCCAATGAGAATCAAACTCACCACTCACTTGTAGTAGATTCTAGTAAGACAAGCATGCTAATCATTACACATCAAGATGCCCAAGGTGATTTTCTAAGCATAGTTTAGCTGTGGCACAAGGCCAAAAATATGGAGCACCCAGTGAGAATCAAACGCACTACTCAAAGTGAGACAAGTTTGCTAACCATTACACTATATTGGGGTGCCCCTTAGATATGGAAACTCTGAATGGCCATAAAATTTCTTAAATTTTTAGAAATATCTAATAGAAATATGTCTTACTTGATATTGACTTTTTTGCTCTCTTTCTGTTCCTTCTGGACATTGGAATGCTTCAAAAGTCGCTGCATCAAGTGGTCAAGTCCGGTGTTCTTTACTTCTTCGGTTGGATTGTCATCAAAAACAATTGGCTGATCCCAATTGCCACTGAGTTTCGGCTTTACATTTTTCATCTCAGATGTAAGAAACTGGGAGATTGATAATTTCGGTTTGGGAGGCGGATTGTTTTCTTCCCCCTCTTCAGCTTCCTTCTTTTCTTCATTATTTCCAGCTCCTTGCACATTAACATCCTCCAACGAGGCTTCGTCAATTGCTTGTTCAGTTTTTGTCTTGTAATCAGCTGTGACCAGCTCGTCCATCAGAGGATCGTCCGTCTTTAGCAAACCGTTTTCATCAATCACCCAAGTGGACGAGTCTTCCACTTCTTCTTCCAAATCATTTTTGGTATCCTTGACTGGTTCCCTACTTGGAATTGTCTCAAAAATTTCTGGCTCAATGATATTTGCTGTTAAATTTTCTTCACAGGAAGGTTCTTCAGATATTATCAGATCTGGCAATTCATCATCGTCTTCATCTTTTCCTTTGACTTCACAACTAATTACTTCTTTGGTCTCTGGTAAAAGGGAAGAATTTTTACTTAACCGACTTACTGGGGAATCTTCAGAATCATCAAGAACAGTAACAGAATCACTGTTCGTGGGGTTTGAATGCTGATGGGCTTGATAAGAATCGTTTACAGCAGTATCCACCTCAATTTGGCTGGAATTTTCTTTGGAATTCTGAGTAGCAGACTCTAAAGACGCTCGTTTAAAAAGTATAGAGTCATTTGTAATGGTATCCTGGACAAATTCCACCTTTCTAAAAAAGAAAACAAAACATTGTGAGAGGAGGGAAAAAAAAAAAAAGACATTTTTATTTTTTTTAAATTGAAAATTCAATGCTACATTAAATTAAACATTATATTTGATTATTAGATTCAATAAAGTCTTTTCATTATTAATTTTTGGCAATTTTTTCTTCATTTATTGCTGTTTTTTACTCCAACTTTTTCTGTTGAATTGTTGCCAACCATTAAAATAAGTCATGTGAAATAAAAGCGGTAACAATTTGACTGTAAATTTAGACAGAGTCACACGACTGAAGTAATTTGAATTCAAAGATGAAGTCTTTTCATTATAAATTTTAAACCAGACTTTTCTTCACTTTGTGACTTTTTATCCCAAATTTCTCGGTTGAATGCTTACCAACCATTAAAATACGTCATGTGAAATATAAAAGGTAACAATTTGACTAAATTTGGACAGAGTCACACCACATAAGTTATTTGAATTCAAAGATAGTCTTTTCATTTTTAATTTTTAAGCCAGTCTTTTCTTCACTTGTTACTTTTTATCCCAACTTTCTCGGTTGAATGCTTACCAACCATTAAAATAAGTCATGTGAAATAAAAGAGGGAGCAATATGACTGTCACACCTCAGAAGTTATTTCAATTCAAGGATGGATTGATCCAGTTTGTTTTTTCACCTTGATTACATGAACTGACAATTGAAAGGCTAACGTCAACAACATCCACGATCTCTCTGTCAGTGTGTTTGTGCAGCGTTACAATTTTTGTATGCTTCCTTGGATTAACATCCACCCACAGACAATGACTGTAGGACAACTAATCGACAACCAAGACAATAGTGTTTGGGCATGATAAAAATCAGATGCAATCATGAATGACAATATTTTTGAAGGCCAAACTAATTTCATCATGGACCCTGAAAATCGATTCCTATTACTGCACACCACTGCAAATGACCTAATCTGAGAAAAAAATAGAAATCAATTACACCCCATCAGTCCAGTGGGTGGATGGAGAAATATATATATATATATATATATATATAGTAGTGTATCGAGGCAGAAGATAATTTTCTAAACATATACTATTAAATATAAGAGACAATGAATGTCTTGTTTAATCATGAGCCATTCTAAACATCGTATTTTGGCTTTAATTTCAGGTGAAAATAAAGACAAAAATTCTCCAACATTTGGATAATTTTTTATTAAGTTGGTTCTGAGCTTCAGAGAGGTTACAAGGTTAGCAAAATTTTATATCAACACAAGATAAAATCGTCTTTGATGGTGGATGTTATGTTAATGTTCTTGTAACCTCTCTGAAGATGGCTCACATGGGCCAAAAGCTTAATAAAAAATTATCCAAACTTAAAAGCTTAATAAAAAATTATCCAAACTTAAAAGCTTAATAAAAAATTATCCAAATGTTGGAGAATTTTTGTCTTTATTTTCACCTGAAATTAAAGCCAAAATACAATGTTTTGAACAGCTCATGATTAAACATAATAGACATTCATTGTCTCTTACATTTAACAGTATATGTTTAGAAAAAATATATATAAGAAAAATTAAGACAGACACGTTAATTCAGAAGTATAGGCCTATTTCAGGCGAGCCATCTTCAGCTTCCGTCTTTATATATATATATATATATATATATATATATATATATATATACACGTGTGTGTGTGTGTGTGTGTATATATATATATATATATATATATAAAGCACTGGTTCAGTCACATAGAACAGTCAAGTAACTTACTTCCATTCATTCTGGGAATTGATCTTTAATGCTCGATACTGTTGCTGTTTGCGCAAAGCCCTGTTCAAAAAGTCATCCAGAGACTTTGACTCTGGCTGATGATAAGGAATCTGGACTTTGGACTCTGAAAAGAAATTAGATCAATATCGCCATTACGATCATACAGTTCAATACCAACCATCACAAAATGACCATATTTGACAACATCTAAAAACCAACTTCCGACCCCAACACACTGTTTTGAATAGAGTCAATAGAATCTGGAGAAATTCCCTGTAACATTCAAATGCTCCACTTTAAAAAATGTCTTTTCTTAACTTTACCTGCTAGAACAGGAGAGAAAGGATATGCCATCAAATTGAGTAAATACAAGGTTCCAAGACTAATGACGGAATAAAATTTCATAATCCGTTAATTCCAGGACATTGAAAAGCAGTTAAAAACACAAAGTATATAGAACCAGAAACTAGCAGCTGATGTCTCCTCTAACCTACCCCTGGTGACACAATGGGGGAAAGGGCTGGCTTGTAAAATTTAATACGTCAGAAAGTAAACTAGTAATTTTCCACCATGACTGAGCAGACTGAATTTTCACCTATTCATGATATTTAAATTCAGGCTATTGTCCACATCTTTGTTGCTGTTACCCAACGTTTCAGCTATTTTGCCCTCCTATCTTCAATATGGGTCATGAGAGAAAGAAAGTTAAGAAAAAAAATAAAAGAAACAGATTATTGGCAAAATACTAAAAAAGGACCTGCAATGTTATCAATCCTGACCTGGCATCTCAGCTTCACTGTCTCACCACCATAATAATGTCCCTGCACCTTTTCTATAAATATTTCACAGGAATGGTGCTGATGAACCTTCTTTCCTTGAGTACCTCAATTTTACAAATTTAAGCGCATTAGGTCAGGAATGTGCACTGTGGTGTAAAGGATATTATCCTGAATGAAAAATTTAAGAGCAGAGTCCAAATTCCAGTTGAATTCATTGCATTCACTTACGCACAAATACTCTTGGGAAAAGTATTAATTCATCTTTTCTCCCTTCAGTTATGGGTTAAATAAGCATGACAGATTGGATTCTATAACCTCGATTAGCAACCAGGGAACACTCTTTTATGGCTCTACTTCTTTCTAGTCAAATTTGATTTTCAAAAACTTAAAAGCAATGTCAACATTTATCTTGCCTTCTTAATTCCCGCTTTTTTTCTTTTTATAGTCCGCTTTTAAATTCCTTCAAGTTTTTCTTTTTCTAATTACTCATTAACCTCTTGTGCCTAAGTGGCTTTATTGCTTTGCTTCTACCTTCTTAATTTTGGTCTTTTATTCTTTTGTCCTTCATATTTTCTTTTGCTCTTATTCTTTCACACTAAGTAATCTCTTGTAAATTGGTGGCATTATTACCTTCAATCTGCCTTCTTAATTCCAGTCCTTTTATTGTTCTTTCACCTTAATGTTTTTCTTTTTCTCATATTCTTTTATACTCAGTAATCTCTTGTGTGTTAGTGGCTTTATTGCCTTGCTTCTGTCTTCTTAACTCCTATTCTTCTTTCTCCTGAATAATGTTTTTTTCTCTCATATTTTTTTTCATACTTGGTAATACCTTGTGCCTTGATTGGCTTTCTGAAGGTGAAATAAGAAAAAAAATTTTATGAAATTATAAACATCTGGTTTTGGTCATACCTGTGCATAATAAATATATCCAAACAAATTCTCCTATGAGAATTATGAAAAACTCACCTCTGATTAATCTTTGCGTTTCACTATGCAGCTGAAGTTTTTCTTCAGCCAAAGTTTTGGAGGTTCTTGGTTTCTGCTTCTTCTTTGCTCCCTGCAACAAAACAGTTGACAAAAACAATTTGACTAAAAACAGGGATGCGAAAAAAAAAAAATCTTGGCACTAATCATCATCACAACTCCACACACACATACATACATACAGATTTAAATTGAAGTTCAAACTTCCTAATAACTAATAAAAAATTCCTTAAAATAGTTATTTCATTTCTTATTATCCATATAATTCTAAAATAACTTCCCTTTCTTAAATCTATTTTCCTTCTAGTTCTACTGTCTTCATTTTTAACTTATGTTTAACCAGTTTGTTTTGGTATTAAAATTATTTTAGGCCCTTTAACTGTGGCCTTGGAAAGCCAGTATTTTATCTGACCTGTTTCTGCCTTATTTTTATTTTCCACTTACTATATTGAATCTCTTTTCGTTACTGTCATCCACGTGCCACGTCTAACATGCCCCAGTAGCAATGATTTGTTTCTTTTTTCTTCCCTACCCAAACCTTTTTTTTTTTTTAAACGACACACAAATCAAATTTATTTCCCCCCATGTTTTGGTCTCGCTGATGAGATGGGTGGTTAAATTTACCTGTCGAAATGGCCATCCGAAATAAGAAAACTTGAATATATATATATTTCATTTATTCTTATATATACAATATATAAAAATGTATTTCATTTTTTTTTTTTTTTTTTGTCAGTAATGTTTCTAAAATTCTTTGTGTACTGGAGTTACTTCCCTTGCTATGTCAACCAAAAAAAGTGGGAAAACCTTTATTGATAATCATAAAATTGCTAAAAAAAAAAAAAAATTTGTTTTTTTTTTTCTAATGTTCTTAAAAAAAAAAAAGCCATCAGTTTTTATGTTATGAATAAACTTGTGCATGCATTATATTGATCAAGAGGAAACTTTTTGCTGTAATGACTTTAGTACAATGTATTGTAGGCAACAATAACTAGATGATAACATTAAACAAAGTACTGATTAAAAATGTTTAAACAAGTAAATTAAATGTATACACACACATCTTTTTTTTATAGCATTTATAAAGTTCTGCAACCCAATCCTACAGACTATTTAGACATCATGTAATTAATAGTCATATGAAATGTTCTGAAGAGGGAGGAATTATAAAACTCAGTGTCAACCCACAATAAGTTTAGCCAATTTCTAGGACTTCTGTTTAAATTACGACACAGATCTGCTCACAATTCAGTCAAACTAAAAGCACGTGCATTTTTAGAAATCTCTGGTTTTTATTCTTGTACAAACCCAATCCATGCTTACAGTTTTTGACAAACTTAACTACAGATTTATATTTAGCTGATATTGTTGGACTCACCTTCTTTAGGATCGCCTTAAGCTTTTGGCTCAAAGCTTCTGTGTCGATTCCTTCATCGTCTTCACAATCCTCACCATTTTCACAATTCTCATCATCTTCACAATCCTCATCACTTCCTTTCTCGTCACTCTGATCACCAAATGAATTTCTATCTACAAATTAACAAAGTGAAAAAACTAATGATCTCCAACACTGTCTAGAAGCTCAAACATATTTGCATATTTGCTGTAGCAACAGTGCATCAGTACAGACGCAAAAGAGGACCCAGATCGCATGCAGACACGTTTGTCAACACCAGTTACATCTGAGTTTTCACCAATAGCAACGAGACAGCTTGGCATGTCTAGATATGGGCCTCTCTGCTACAGGTTAAGATCCCAGTCTTTGTAAGATGCCCCATGCCAATAAAAGCAACAAAAAAACATCTGAGTTTTCACCAATAGCAACAAAACAGCTTGGCATGTCTAGATATGGGCCTCTCTGCTACAGGTTAAGATCCCAGTCTTTGTAAGATGCCCCATGCCAATAAAAGCAACAAAAAAAACATCTGAGTTTTCACCAATAGCAACGAGACAGCTTGGCATGTCTAGATATGGGCCTCTCTGCTACAGGTTAAGATCCCAGTCTTTGTGTAATATAACAATCTGGCCCCACCCAAGAAAGGCTGATGCAAGCGGGGGTGTTTCCGGTCGTTGAAAGGAACGGATGTTTGTTTGACCTTATTTCCGGCAGTAGCGGAAATGGCTACAGAGGCAAACAGAACAGGTGTCTCTGAGAATTACGTAGGCGTGCGTGGGCGAGGCAAAAACCGGAAGTCCCGGTTTGGAGATTATAAAAAGACCTCGGCGCACGGATTTCACTAGACAGAGAGAGAGACAGCAGACCAGAGTAGCAGTAGAGGAGCGACAGAGATCGGCCGGTGAAAACAACACTCCCGTCAACCCATTAGAGGCGCGCTCCCTCAATTCTCTGTCCCCTATGCTACACGGTTTATCGTCATTAATAAAAATATATCTCATATTTTTTATATATATGCGTGTTTGTTGTTCGTCGATATACAACAGACTTCCATTTGGTGCCTAAGTGACTTGCTGTTTTGGGACAACAAAACAGATTGATACGAGCTGGTTACCACGGCGACGATTGAAAATTCAACGGACTTAAAACTACCAGATAGAAAGAAAAAAAGAAGACGAAAATATATAGCAGCCGCGCGACTATAGACAGTCAGCCAAGGTAGGTGACTCTTTGATTTGATAGTGTGTGTGTTTTCTGCTCGTGTTTATAAGTCTAGTAGAAAAAAAAAAAATGCATACTTTTGCCGATCTGACCCGAGAATTGAGAAATGTGTCGAACACATTAAAGGTAGAACGGAGGGGGTGTAAGACAGTAGCAGTAGCGGAGAGCGCATAGGTTTGGGGTTGACGGGAGGAAGAAATTGAGATATTTACCTATCTGTAAGTATAAAACATCTGAGTTAATGATTTATTTTTGTTGTTAATATTTTACCATATATGTGAAGTGAGTTTACTGATATGTTGCTTAATTAATCTTACTTTTATTGAGTAAGTGAAATGTAAAATCATGTAAAGGAAGTTTCTTCTACTCGTTAAAGTGGATAATTGGATTGACTTGTTTTTTTTGTTCTTTTCTATACTCTCCATCTCATATAAGGGTCATTCCATGTCAAATCATCCAGACCTCGACACCCTTACGTCTCAGATTTTTTTCAAATTTTCACCATATGTTGGTATCATAGAAACTAGAAAATCCTGAAAATTTGAGCGTCTAACTCTAAGCGGTTCCGGAAATATCGCACTTTTAGTATTTTATGAAAATCGTGTTTTGTTGCAAATTTCCGCCATTTTGAATTTATATTTTTGGGCATAAGTCCATTTCTAGACAAGGTTCAGTCTTGAAAATTTGCACTAAAATGGTTTTCCACATGAGGAATCCAAAAATCATATCTAAAACCTCTGAAAATGAACTGTTTTTGAGTTATTGAACTTTTAAGCCGAGGTTTGGGTATTGGTCTCGCGCGTCCCAAAAAAACATGTGGCACTATGGGAAATTGAATTTTTTTTGTTTCTACACATTCTTAATAGTCTGAACTTGAATTCCTCCAAAAATGGTGTTTGGTTCTTTTCTCGTTAGCTCACAATTGAACCTCAAAGATGGGCCAATCACAGTGGACATTCCCAAATTAACTGCATCATGTGGTGTGGAAACAATGTATTTGCAGCATTTATGAACCCATAAAAATTGTCATGTGATTAACCCATTTTTTAGGTTTAATTGTGAACTTGGGAAGAAAGAACAGAAGCCCATTTTTCTGGTAATCAATGCAGGGGATATGGATACTAAGAAACAGTACCTATGCCGGGTGCGTATGTGGTATGATAGTACATTAAAGTCAAAAACTATCAAGACAACACAACATCTTATGAGTGTAAGGCAACATATGCTGTCACAGTTTTATCATAATCCTCGTCAGAAATAGTAAAGCTCCTTCCACTTGAGTTTGTTGTAGGTACATGGATGCTACAAATGATGTTTTTGAAAGGAACAGGACACTGGTCAGCATTGGAAGGCCAGTTGAATATTTTACGTGGACCATGGGGGTGCATGAACTGAACATCAACATCACCTTCATTGAGGTTTACTTTCTGCACCAATCCGACCCACCAGAATGAGTTGTACACACATGTTATATATGTTGAAGGAGCAATATCTCCAATGTCAACATGAGTGAGGATTTTAAAGTCGTGAATATCAACAAAGGATTCATCCTCACTATAGAGTTTGTGTCCAATCTTGCATCCTGATTGTGGAACAAAGTGATGGCTACTTCTCGTCCCGGGTACTGTTTTCCCATCCACAAACCTCTTCATTCTATTCCTCACCTCAACCATGTCTTCCTTGTCAATTCCAAAGAACACAATGGACTTCATTTCTGCTTGAAAGTTTCGGCTTAAAAGTTCAATAACTCAAAAACAGTTCATTTTCAGAGGTTTTAGATATGATATTTGGATTCCTCATGTGGAAAACCATTTTAGTGCAAATTTTCAAGACTGAACCTTGTCTAGAAATGGACTTATGCCCAAAAATGTAAATTCAAAATGGCGGAAATTTGCAACAAAACACGATTTTCATAAAATACTAAAAGTGCGATATTTCCGGAACCGCTTAGAGTTAGACGCTCAAATTTTCAGGATTTTCTAGTTTCTATGATACCAACATATGGTGAAAATTTGAAAAAAATCTGAGAGGTAAGGGTGTCAAAGATGTTTTTTTCTGGATGATTTGAGATGGAATTACCCATAAAAAGAACCTAAATCTCCAAAAAAAATCTCAAACTTACAACTGTGCCAAAATAAGCCCATGAAAAGATTGTAACCAGTAAAAGAATGCGATTAATCTTTTACTTCATTCATATGAATGTCTTTAAGTAAGTTTGTTTGGAGATTGTTAAAATATTGAAGCTATTTTCTTTTGCTCTTGTGTTATTCTTTTTAAAAAAATAAAAATAAGAATTGTTCTTAAATATTGCTATATCTGTCTTTTAATCAAGTAAATGAAGACTGGTCTTACATTCAAAAGGTTATAAAAATAATTGAAAAAAAAAAGTAAGAAAGATTCAGGAACCAAGATACATTTACCATGTCTACAAGGAAGGCAGGTTAATTGAATACTTAAATCCTCAAAAATGCAGATTCTTGGTGAAGTTGAATTATGATGATCGGAGTTTTCACTGTAATTGTTACTTTCATGACTATTTTATTGGGCTGTCAAAAAGAGGAATAGGGACTGGGCCATTCTCACAGATAATGGAAAATTATTAATGGTATCTAAAGCATAAAGTAAATTAAACGTCTCTGGTTCAGTGGTTTGGTCCCCAATTACGCAGTAATTTCCCAATTTTCAGTGGACACCATGCCGGTAGAATTGCGCGATATGGAGGAGATTCCTATCCGCAAACGAGTAAATACCTTAGAACAGATAGATATGGAAAGATTTAATGAAGGATATGAACAACTCCCGAAGAAGTTGACGATAGGAGTCAGTGCTGGCGTGGTCGGCGTTATGATAATCCTTGGAATAATAGCTAGGAAGCGGATTTTTAAGTGTGAAAGAAGCAACAGTGCTTCGGGAAAGGAAATTGAGTTATCCGTTGTGAATAGTACTCCGGGGTCAACGGGTGTTCAACACTCAAATGTCTCTGCGTTAAACAGAGAGATGTCAACAAATCAGATATGCTTGGATTCGAATCCAGAGGAAGTAGTTCAAGGAATAGAAAACATTGTACAAACTAAGGAACTACGAGTCACGGGTCCATTTTTTTTAAACTAAATTAATATAGATGAAACCTCTAATCCTCCACAAGTAAATTGCATGCAGATTAACGTTGGAATCAGGGTAATTTTCTTCATTTTCTATTGAACATTTCTCGGTCAGACTATGAATGATATGTACGGCAGATAATGGCCATTTTTTTCTGTGTTCAAACATAGTATGTTTGAAATTAAATTAAATGAGGTTACATGTGTAACAATAAACTCGAGCAGAAGCACGCATGGTGTTGGTCAAAGGTCATTTACTCGATGTTAGTTTAGAAACTGGGGCGCGGTTACCGCCTATAATCATGTGGTTATGCATCGAGGAGTCTACGCTTATGGACAGAGTCGAGAAAGAAAATGAACATTTTTAAGAACTTTGCCCAATTCTGTGAAAATGGATATTAAAAAAAAAAAAAAAAAAAAAAGAAAAAAAAGAACAATGAAACATCGAGCTGGTAGAACAATTTTCAAGATGGACACGAACATTGTTGGGTTGCCGATGTAGGCTCCCCTATATTTTTTTTTTGTTGTTTTTTTGTTTCGGCATGCACATGTTTGTTGTTTTGGCGTGCACATGTTTTATACAATTGTCGGGCTTGTGTGGCATGGGGAGGAGAGTGAGGGTGTTGCGCTTAAAATGTTCTTAGGTGAACATTTTGGAAAATGGGAGGGCGAGGAGTGTAATATAACAATCTGGCCCCACCCAAGAAAGGCTGATGCAAGCGGGGGTGTTTCCGGTCGTTGAAAGGAACGGATGTTTGACCTTATTTCCGGCAGTAGCGGAAATTGCTACAGAGGCAAACAGAACAGGTGTCTCTGAGAATTACGTGGGCATGCGTGGGCGAGGCAAAAACCGGAAGTCCCGGTTTGGAGATTATAAAAAGACCTCGGCGCACGGATTTCACCAGACAGGCAGAGACCAGAGGAGCGACAGAGATCGGCTGGTGAAGAGAGACACTCCCATCAACCCATTAGAAGCGCGCTCTCTCAACACTCTCTGTTCCCTAGACTACACGGTTCATCGTCATTAATAAAAATATAACTCATATTTTTATATATATGCGTGTTTGTTGTTTGTCGATATACAACATTTGTAAGATGCCCCATAACAATAAAAGCAACAAAAAAACATCTGAGTTTTCACCAATAGCAACGAGACAGCGCGCATGTCTAGATATGGGCCTCTCTGCTACAGGTTTAAGATCCCAGTCTTTGTAAGATGCCTCCTTGTAATAAAGCAACAAAAAAACATCTGAGTTTTCACCAATAGCAACGAGACAGCTTGGCATGTCTAGATATGGGCCTCTCTGCCACAGGTTAAGATCCCAGTCTTTGTAGATGCCTCATGCCAATAAAAGCAACAAAAAAACATCTGAGTTTTCACCAATAGCAACGAAGACAGCTTGGCATGTCTAGATATGGGCCTCTCTGCTACAGGTTAAGATCCCAGTCTTTGTAAAGATGCCTCATGCCAATAAAAGCAACAAAAAAACATCTGAGTTTTCACCAATAGCAGAGACAGCTTGGCATGTCTAGATATGAGCCTCTCTGCTACAGGTTAAGATCCCAGTCTTTGTAAGATGCCCCCATGCCAATAAAAGCAACAAAAAAACATCTGAGTTTTCACCAATAGCAGAGACAACTTGGCATGTCTAGATATGGGCCTCTCTGCTACAGGTTAAGATCCCAGTCTTTGTAAGATGCCCCATGCCAATAAAAGCAACAAAAAGACATCTGAGTTTTCACCAATAGCAACGAGACAGCTTGGCATGTCTAGATATGGGCCTCTCTGCTACAGGTTAAGATCCCAGTCTTTGTAAGATGCCTCATGCCAATAAAAGCAACAAAAAGACATCTGAGTTTTCACCAATAGCAACGAGACAGCTTGGCATGTCTAGATATGGGCCCTCTCTGCTACAGGTTAAAGATCCCAGTCTTTGTAAGATGCCCCATGCCAATAAAAGCAACAAAAAGACATCTGAGTTTTCACCAATAGCAGACAGCTTGGCATGTCTAGATATGGGCCTCTCTGCTACAGGTTAAGATCCCAGTCTTTGTAAGATGCCTCATGCCAATAAAAGCAACAAAAAGACATCTGAGTTTTCACCAATAACCTTGAGACAGCTTGGCATGTCTAGATATGGGCCTCTGCTACAGGTTAAGATCCCAGTCTTTGTAAGATGCCTCATGCCAATAAAAGCAACAAAAAGACATCTGAGTTTTCACCAATAGCAACGGGAGCAACTTGGCATGTCTAGATATGGGCCTCTCTGCTACAGGTTAAGATCCCAGTCTTTGCTAAGATGCCTCATACCAATAAAAGCAACAAAAAAACATCTGAGTTTTCACCAATAGCAACGAGACAGCTTGGCATGTCTAGATATGGAGCCTCTGCTACAGGTTAAGATCCCAGTCTTTGTAAGATGCCCCATGCCAATAAAAAAGCAACAAAAAAAAAACATCTGAGTTTTCACCAATAGCAACGAGACAGCTTGGCATGTCTAGATATAGGCCTCTCTGCTACAGGTTAAGATCCCAGTCTTCCTTGATGCCCCATGCTGTAAAAAGCAACAAAAAGACATCTGAGTTTTCACCAATAGCAACGGGGCAACAGCATGTCTAGACCATGGGCCTCTCTGCTACGGGTTAGATCCCAGTCTTTGTAAGATGCCTCATGCCAATAAAAGCAACAAAAAGACATCTGAGTTTTCACCAATAACGAGACGCTTGGCATGTCTAGATATAGGCCTCTCTCTGCTACAGGTTAAGATCCCAGTCTTTGTAAGATGCCCCATGCCAATAAAAGCAACAAAAAAAACATCTGAGTTTTCACCAATAGCAACGAGACAGCTTGGCATGTCTAGATATGGGCCTCTCTATACAGTTTAAGATCCCAGTCTTTGTAAGATGCCCCATGCCAATAAAAGCAACAAAAAAACATCTGAGTTTTCACCAATAGCAACGAGACAGCTTGGCATGTCTAGATATGGGCCTCTCTGCTACAGGTTAAGATCCCAGTCTTTGTAAGATGCCCCATGCCAATAAAAGCAACAAAAAGACATCTGAGGTTTTCACCAATAGCAACGAGACAGCTTGGCATGTCTAGATATGGGCCTCTCTGCTACAGGTTAAGATCCCAGTCTTTGTAAGATGCCTCATGCCAATAAAAGCAACAAAAGACATCTGAGTTTTCACCAATAGCAACGGGAATGAGAAACGGCATGTCTGGAATATGGGCCTCTCTGCTACAGGTTAAGATCCCAGTCTTTGTAAGATGCCCCATGCCAATAAAAGCAACAAAAGACATCTGAGTTTTCACCAGCCCAACGAGACAGCTTGGCATGTCTAGATATGGGCCTCTCTGCTACGGGTTAAGATCCCAGTCTTTGTAAGATGCCCCATGCCAATAAAAGCAACAAAAAAACATCTGAATTTTCACCAATAGCAACGAGACAGCTTGGCATGTCTGGGCTCATAGACCTCTCTGCTACAGTTAAGATCCCAGTCTTTGTAAGATGCCCCATGCCAATAAAAGCAACAAAAAAACATCTGAATTTTCACCAATAGCAACGAGACAGCTTGGCATGTCTAGATATGGGCCTCTCTCTGCTACAGGTTAAGATCAGTCTTTGTAGATGCCCCCATGCCAATAAAAGCAACAAAAAAACATCTGAGTTTTCACCAATAGCAACGAGACAGCTTGGCATGTCTAGATATGGGCCTCTCTGCTGCAGGTTAAGATCCCAGTCTTTGTAAGATGCCCCATGCCAATAAAAGCAACAAAAAGACATCTGAGTTTTCACCAATAACCATGAGACAGCTTGGCATGTCTAGATATGGGCCTCTCTGCTACAGGTTAAGATCCCAGTCTTTGTAAGATGCCTCATGCCAATAAAAGCAACAAAGACATCTGAGTTTTCACCAATAGCAACGAGACAGCTTGGCATGTCTAGATATGGGCCTCTCTGCTACAGGTTAAAAGATCCAGTCTTTGTAGATGCCCCCATGCCAATAAAAGCAACAAAAAAACATCAGAGTTTCACCAATAGCAACGAGACGACATGTCTAGATATGGGCCTCTCTTTTACAGGTTAAGATCCCAGTCTTTGTAAGATGCCCCATGCCAATAAAAGCAACAAAAAAACATCTGAGTTTTCACCAATAACCTTGAGACAGCTTGGCATGTCTAGATATGGAGCCTCTCTACTGCAGGTTAAGATCCCAGTCTTTGTAGATGCCCCATGCCAATAAAAGCAACAAAAAGACATCTGAGTTTTTACCCAGCCCAACAGCAAGACAGCTTGGCATGTCTAGATATGGGCCTCTCTGCTACAGGTTAAGATCCCAGTCTTTATGGGAATGCCTCATGCCAATAAAAGCAACAAAAAGACATCTGAGTTTTCACCAATAGCAGAGACAGCTTGGCATGTCTAGATATGGGCCTCTCTGCTACAGGTTAAGATCCCAGTCTTTGTAAAGTGCTATGCCAATAAAAGCAACAAAAAGACATCTGGGTTTTCACCAATATGGCAGAGACAGCTTGGCATGTCTAGATAGCAGAGCCTCTCTGCTGAGTTGAATCCCAGTCATTGTAAGATGCCCATGCCAATAAAAACAACAAAAAACATCTGAATTTTCACCAATAGCAACGAGACAGCTTGGCATGTCTAGATATGGGCCTCTCTGCTACAGGTTAAGATCCCAGTCTTTGTAAGATGCCTCATGCCAATAAAAGCAACAAAAAGACATCTGAGTTTTCACCAATAGCAACGAGACAGCTTGGCATGTCTAGATATGGGCCTCTCTGCTACAGGTTAAGATCCCAGTCTTTGTAAGATGCCCCATGCCAATAAAAGCAACAAAAAAACATCTGAGTTTTCACCAATAGCAACGAGACAGCTTGGCATGTCTAGATATGGGCCTCTCTGCTACAGGTTAAGATCCCAGTCTTTGTAAGATGCCCCATGCCAATAAAAGCAACAAAAAAAAACGAGCAGTCAGCAAGAAACAGTGTCATTTCTGTTACTTCATGTCTCGTACCCATCTCCACCATAGTTACTGGAAGAGCAATCAGTGAGATGCTCTCCTGCCAGCCTCAACACTCTGTTGTTGTACATTACAACATTTGATGCTAACAGTTTTTGGCTGATACACTTTTCAGTTAAGTTCAATCCATGACAACCCCCCTCCCCAGCAAAACCTTTGAATTTTAGAAAATTGTTAACATAAATTGTTCTTAAATGTAACCCATTGATTAAGGAGGCACAGTGGGGTAATGGATAGCAGTTAGGATTAAGGAATCTGGGAGCTAAGTTTGAATTCCAGTCGAATTCATTACATTCACTTATACACCAATACTTTTAGGAAAGATATAAAATCCATCTCTTCATCCCCTCAGCTACAGATAAATAGCAGGACATATTGGGTTCTATAGCCTTGGCTGGCAACCAGTCTACCACAGTAAGAATTGACAACCTAATGTGGGAAAATCTCAACAGCAAGTGGAGACTGCTTGTGAAGCCAAAAATGTCCCAAGAAACTTCTTCTAGAGAAGAAGCTGGCTCAGCCCACCCTGGGTGAGTACAGTACATTATACTGGATTAGACTATATGTTTTTTTTTTTTTTACATTGTTGGGTACATCAAGTAACCAAGTGATTCTAAACTATTTGATTAGTTGTGTTGAACAGCTTCTCCCAATGAATGATGCTGGTATCACCTGAGTGAGTTTTGTTTTATTTAATGCCAAAAATGGTAGGGTTTTAAGGTGTTTTTTTAATGTTCGGTTATAATGAGAATGTTGATTTCGTCAGAAAATGTATTGCAGGTAATAATTTTTTTCTTTCAAAAACGTATTTTTCTATAAAAATCTAATTTTACGATATATTTCCATAAAGGTCTATTTTTATACTTTCATAGTGTTTTGACCCCAGTTTGGGGGGTTAACTATTTGTCCATAGCTGGGACCCTAACAGGTGCTACCACTCAGGGTCAGGGTGGATCTGAGAACAGCAATTAAGGTGATTCCATGCTCCTCACAACCTCAGAAGCCTTGCTGCCGGATGCAGTTTATCATCATACCCAGGACCAGGTGTTAACTGAGCACATGGTATATCTTACAACATGGTATATCTGACAATGGGAAAATAGAGCAGTTTGTTATCTTGAAGGGGTTGAGGTGGTTGTTTGTATCCATCAACCCTTGTTGAGTCATTTAATTTTAAAATTTGTTTGTTTTTTTTTCATTCATTATCAATCATCATTAATTCATCTAGATCCAAATGTACGTTAATTCTAACACCTTTTCAGGAGGATTACTATTGACCACCAATTGATACCATTCTGATATTAATTTGTACCTGAAAATATGCTAATGGATCAAAATAGTTCAGCTTTTATCTCTGAAATCTAAACTTATTTCATAAATGGAACTTTGTGTGTGTGTCTATCCATTACCTATAGACTCCGAAACGGCTGAACCGATTTTCTTGAAAATTTACACAGTTGTACTATAACCATCTGCGAGTGTTCTTAGCTAGGTTTTGTGTTGAGGTATCCCCAATAAATATCGAAAATCGATAATCGAAAAAAATCGGGTTATAGAAGGAGTGGTCCGATTTTAATCAAATTTGATGCACTCATAGACAAAGACATAAGAAACGATATTCAGAAGTTTCAAGGTTGCAGTCCTTACAATAGTGCAAAAAATTGATAACATATATATATATATATATATATATATATATATATATATCTGTCTGTATGTCCTTTATACAAATCCACAATTTTTATCGAATTCTCACCAAACTTCAAAATTTGACTTACATCCATTCATTTTTCTTTCAGTCTACGATTTCGCTTAACTGAAAACACCTATTGCTTTTTAGTCTTTCGTGCCAACATCCAAAGAGTCTGAGCTCCAGGACCATGGATTAGTTTTAAAGCTTTCATTACACCCGAGCAACATCGGACTATACTGCTAGTTGTAAATAATAAGAGAGCAAAATTTACCTTTGAAAGGTGAATCTGTTTCAGAGTTACTGTCATTGGCATCAAAGATGTCAGGATCGAGTGTCTGGAAGTGAAAAGAAAAATTCTAGAACTCAAAACCAAGATTTACTTCAAGAGTTCCCAAATTACATTTTCAAATGCGCCTCATCAGGCATGCTCGGATGCAAGCATCCACACACTAAGCTCATTTTGTCAGAATTGAAAAGAAAAAAAAATATTACCAATCATTTTAGAAGTGGTTTTGTTCATAATATAAATACAGTGCCAAATTAATCCCCAACTTTTTAAAGGGTTATCTGTACTTTGTTTCGATTTATAAATACATTTTGTATCGTCTCATTCTCTTTTATCCTTTCCAATCATCAAGGCACTTCCAAATTTTTATGTGAAATAGGGGTGGTGTAAAAATTCCCTAGGTGTTGACAATTAAGATTATTCACATATAAAGATGAGAGAGAGAGAGAGAGAAGAAGAAAGAGAAAGAAAAATGAGAGAGAAAAAGAGAGAGAGAGAAAGAGAAAGAGAGAAGAAAGAGAGAAAAAGAGAGAGAGAAAGAGAGAAAAAGAAAGAGAAGAGAGAAAGAGAGAGAAAGAGAGAGAAAGAGAAAGAGAGAAGAGAGAGAAAGAGAGAAAGAAAGAGAGAAAGAAAAAGAGAGAGAAAGAAAGAGAAAGAAAAAGAGAGAGAAAGAAAGAGAAAGAGAGAAGAGAGAAAAGAGAAAGAAAAAGAGAAAGAAAGAGAAAGAGAAAGAAAGAGAAAAAGAGAGAGAAAGAAAGAAAGAAAAAGAGAGAGAAAGAAAGAAAGAAAAAGAAAAAGAAAGAAAGAGAGAAAGAAAGAAAGAAAAAGAAAAAGAGAAGAAAGAAAGAAAGAAAGAAAGAAAGAAAGAGAGAAAGAAAGAAAGAAAAAGAGAAAGAGAGAAAAGAGAAAGAAAAAGAAAGAAGAGAGAAAAGAAAGAAAGAAAGAGAAGAGAAAGAAAAGAGAAAGAAAAAGAGAAAGAGAGAAAGAAAGAGAGAAGAGAGAAAAAGAGAAAAAATAAAGAGCGAAAAAGAGAGAGAAAAAGAAAAAAGAGAGAAAAAAGAAAGAAAGACAAGAGCGAGAGAGAAAAAGAAAGAGAAAAAAGACAACCGTTGGGGGGAAGGGGGATAAAGTGTGCATAAATATCTTCCAGCAAATCACCTCTTTGTTTTCCTCCATCTCTCCATGAAGAATTTTAACACGGCACTTATTTCTACATCTTTCAATATTTCTTTCTCTTAATATCCAGCCAGCAAGCCAGAATAAAATTTCAAGATTAGCAAAGATAGAAAGAAAGCTGACAAACACAGCATCCAAAACACAAGATGAGAATGCTGATCTGAATTACCAAAGTACATGATAATCCTCCATCTTAAAAATTCAAACTTAAAACATAAATCTAAAAAATAATGTGAAATCTAAGATTGGTCTATAAAAAAAATAAACGTACGTACCAGTTCTTTTGTTGAAAGAATATTAGCTGAAAAAATAATTAATAATTAATTAAAATAAATAAATAAAATCAATTTTATTAATAAAAAAAAATAGAAATTCTAGAAAACCCTATTTTGAAACGGTTCATAGTTTTAAAAGAAACGTAGTAAAGATATTAAGACAAATCCCATAAATAGAAATGGGGACATTGCCTGGGATAAGACTTAAGCTAGCATCCTATTTCCCAGGACACAGATAAACCAACACTTATTGTCAATATTTGACAGGAAAGTTATGATAGAATTAACAACTTGAATAAAATAGCTATACATTAATGATAAGCACTTTGACATGGTGTAATGGTTAACAAGCTCATTTCATTAGATCAAAGTCCAGGTCTTTTTTATGCTTTTAATTCTAATATACATCTCATTCAGAAATTAAAATACAAAAGGGCCTTGTCAGTTGTACTTAGCAAAACTTATTTGGATATATAATAAAGTGATTGAACCTTGACAAATTTATTAAATCCTACCTGTGATTTCAGAGATTAATTGAGATAATTCTAGATAAGTTATATACAGAGTGCGATATATAAAGTGCCATCTAAATTGCACAAAAATTAAAATAACATCTCATTTAAACAGATTTATTTACCAAAATCACACAAAAATATCTTGAAATACTAAAGAGTAAAATTATTCAATAAAAAAAAAAAATTAAAAAAAAAAAAAAAAAAAAAAATCAACCTTGTCTTCAACCATGGCCTCCAGATGATTTGGAATCTCTTGCTACTCTTCTGGAGAGTCTCCTTTTTTAAGTTGGTAAATGCTGCCATAATCCTTACCTTCAATTCATCTTTTGTTGGTCTATCAGTCAACACATAAGAATCAAGCAGGTTGCAGTCTGATGAGTAAGGCCAGATATAAAAGATTTCCGTGCTTGTGTGGCATGGTGCAGAGTCCTGTTGCCAGACATAGGATCTTCAATCAGCCACCCTCTTGACCCAGAGCAGCACTACCTTCTCAGTGCACTTGATGTAGGCCTCCATGTTGAATCTGAGGCCTTCACCAACAAATTCACAAGCTCTTTTATCAGAACAATCAGAGTGACTTTTCCAAGCTGCCACGCCTTCATAATTACCAATTCTTTATGAATTCTCTGCACTGTCCTCAAATTGAAATCCACTGTGAAATGTTTGTAATGGAGCTTCCAACGCATATGCTAAACAGTACAGCATGCATTTCCCAAATTTCTGGCAAAATGATTTACATCATGGTGCTTTTTTTTCTCTCTCAGACGGGTGCCCAACTGGTCCTACTACACTGTGCAGGTCAACAAAATCAAAGAAACAACACAAGCATGGAATTAAGATTTTTAAGCAAGGCGATAATGCCACTGATGTGCAGGGGGCTACGTAAAAGTGAAAAGATTGGAAAAGAGAAATCCAGAAACCACATCCTAAACAGGAAACAAGGGATGAGCCTATTCACCAGTTCAATAGACGAGGGTGGAGTGTGAACCGGGCGATAGTTTAGTCTATCTACTCCAATTGAAAAAAATAAAATGAAAAAAAAGAAATGAGTGAAAAGATTGGAAAAGAGAAAACCGGAAACCACATCCTAAACAGGGAACAAGAGATGAGCCTCATCACCTGTTCAATAGACGAGGGTGGAGTGTGAACTGGGCGATAGTTTAGTCTATCTAGTCCAATATATAAAAGAGCAATGATTTACACATCGCACAATGTACATCCAGGGTTTTGCTCTTTTTCCAAACACATGAAATGTATTAAAAATTTTAAGTATATTTTTCCAATTATTATTGGTGTACTTTGCTCATTTTGCAGTCAGTTTTTTCACCTGCCTTATCTTTGAACCGTCAGTCATTGTCCTTATGAAGACACTGCCACTTAACTTCAGCAACACAAAAGATATTACAAAAAGAAAACTTGACATATATACAAAAGATACTTACTGTTTTCCAGTAAATTTTGCGAAGAATTTTGAGAGGTTTTCTGAAAAAAAAAATATATATATATATATATATATAAAAAGAGTACATTTTAGTTAAGATGAACATGCACTGACAATTATGAGTTCACAACTGAACAAAACAAATATTGAAGGGGAATTTTACCTCACATGACCCCACCCCAAGAAAAAGAAAATGCCCCTTCAGTAATAAAAAAAAAGAAAAGAAAAGAGAGAAAGAAAAAAGAACAGAGTGTCAAAAGGACAATTTTTTTCTTCACCATTATTTAAACTACTCCATGGCATTATTTATCGCTTTAAAAAGGCAATGATTAGAATTTTAATAAGACCCTAACATATGAAAGTGAATTTATACAATTTTTTTTTATTCTTGAAAATTGAAAACAAATTATGAAACACTTTTTATTTATCAGATTATTTATTGGAAGGGTTGGTAAAACGTCGGTTAATTTTTAATTGGATCGAACTTTATAAAAAGATAAATAATTAGGATTTCCTTTTACTTGGTTCATATATTGTATTAATTTATGTCGATAAATTTACGAATAAAGATTGTTTTCAGATTTAGACGGACCTGAAGGAGACGACCACTACCTTTGAATTTGTTGTTTTTCTTTCTTTGTTTTTGACTTTTTTTAGTGCAGTCTTATCAATTACACCCTAAACTTTCCGACTGACAAAAAATATTTTGAAAAATGTCAATATTTCAACAATTTTAGGAAGGGGCTCAGTTTTTTATACAACGTTATAGTAAATCGATCCTCCATTTTGGAACCACTCACCGGTACGACATTACCACCACTTGTAAATTGGTTGATTATCGTTTTTTTTTTTTTACTTTTTTCTGTGCAATGTTATTAATTAAACGCTAAACATTCCGATTGACAAAATAATTTGTAAAAATTTCAACATTTAAACAATTTTAGTGGCGCTCAGTTTTTCATACAATGTTATAGTAAATCGATCGTGTGCAATTAACTTTTTTACTTGCGCATATTCAACAAATGAATCCTTTGCGAAATTTTTGAATAAAGCCATTTTTGGAGTTTGCTTTACATTAAATTGTATTCCTATATAATAATTTATGTTGATAAATTTACAAATAAAGATTGTTTTCAGATTTATTCCCTTATAAACTGGCAAATGATAAATATTGCTTTACATTAAATTGTATTCCTATATAATAATTTATGTCGATGAATTTACAAATAAAGATTGTTTTCAGATTTATTCCCTTATAAACTGGCAAATGATAAATATTGCTTTACATTAAATTGTATTCCTATATAATAATTTATGTCGATGAATTTACAAATAAAGATTGTTTTCAGATTTATTCCCTTATAAACTGGCAAATGATAAATATTGCTTTACATTAAATTGTATTCCTATATAATAATTTATGTTGATGAATTTACAAATAAAGATTGTTTTCAGATTTATTCCCTTATAAACTGGCAAATGATAAATATTGCTTTACATTAAATTGTATTCCTATATAATAATTTATGTTGATAAATTTACAAATAAAGATTGTTTTCAGATTTATTCCCTTATAAACTGGCAAATGATAAATATTGCTTTACATTAAATTGTATTCCTATATAATAATTTATGTTGATAAATTTACGAATAAAGATTGTTTTCAGATTTATTCCCTTATAAACTGGCAAATGATAAATATTGCTTTACATTAAATTGTATTCCTATATAATAATTTATGTTGATAAATTTACAAATAAAGATTGTTTTCAGACTTATTCCCTTATAAACTGGCAAATGATAAATATTGCATTACATTAAATTGTATTCCTATATAATAATTTATGTCGATGAATTTACAAATAAAGATTGTTTTCAGATTTATTCCCTTATAAACTGGCAAATAAATATTGCTTTACATTAAATTGTATTCCTATATAATAATTTATGTTGATAAATTTACAAATAAAGATTGTTTTCAGATTTATTCCCTTATAAACTGGCAAATGATAAATATTGCTTTACATTAAATTGTATTCCTATATAATAATTTATGTTGATGAATTTACGAATAAAGATTGTTTTCAGATTTATTCCCTTATAAACTGGCAAATGATAAATATTGCTTTACATTAAATTGTATTCCTATATAATAATTTATGTTGATAAATTTACGAATAAAGATTGTTTTCAGATTTATTCCCTTATAAACTGGCAAATGATAAATATTGCTTTACATTAAATTGTATTCCTATATAATAATTTATGTTGATAAATTTACGAATAAAGATTGTTTTCAGATTTATTCCCTTATAAACTGGCAAATGATAAATATTGCTTTACATTAAATTGTATTCCTATATAATAATTTATGTCGATAAATTTACAAATAAAGATTGTTTTCAGATTTATTTCCTTATAAACTGGCAAATGATAAATATTGCTTTACATTAAATTGTATTCCTATATAATAATTTATGTTGATAAATTTACAAATAAAGATTTTTTTCAGATTTATTCCCTTATAAACTGGCAAATGATAAATATTGCTTTACATTAAATTGTATTCCTATATAATAATTTATGTTGATAAATTTACAAATAAAGATTGTTTTCAGACTTATTCCCTTATAAACTGGCAAATGATAAATATTGCATTACATTAAATTGTATTCCTATATAATAATTTATGTCGATGAATTTACAAATAAAGATTGTTTTCAGATTTATTCCCTTATAAACTGGCAAATAAATATTGCTTTACATTAAATTGTATTCCTATATAATAATTTATGTTGATAAATTTACAAATAAAGATTGTTTTCAGATTTATTCCCTTATAAACTGGCAAATGATAAATATTGCTTTACATTGAATTGTATTCCTATATAATAATTTATGTTGATGAATTTACGAATAAAGATTGTTTTCAGATTTATTCCCTTATAAACTGGCAAATGATAAATATTGCTTTACATTAAATTGTATTCCTATATAATAATTTATGTTGATAAATTTACAAATAAAGATTGTTTTCAGATTTATTCCTTTATAAACTGGTAAATGATAAATATTGCTTTACATTAAATTGTATTCCTATATAATAATTTATGTTGATAAATTTACAAATAAAGATTTTCAGATTTATTCCCTTATAAACTGGTAAATGATAAATGTTGTTTTACATTAGTTCTAAATTGTATTCCTTTTTAGAATGCTGTAAATATAAAATTATTCTTGTAAATTAAAAAAAAGACTTATAGTGCTTAATATTTTTGCTGTAAATTCCCAAGAACAAAAAAAATGTATCAATTCCCTTTCATCTTATGTTAAGCTTTTATTTCAATTCAAATAATCGCCTTTTAAAACAATATACATTTCCAAAGAGCAGAGGCTGTTATGCAAAGGCATTCGTTTGACAAAATACGCCACAAAGAATTGACGGAAATTCTCAGCAGCCTCGATATATTTGGGAAAGACATTAGAGTAATCAAAAATCTTTCCTAGCAGTAAACCGCCTGCATGCAGACAGGAAATGATGACTAGAAAAAGAATAAAACCCAAACATGAAAGTGAATTTATACAATTTTCTTTGTTCTTGAGAATTTACAACGAAAATATTAGACACTATTAAATTGTTTATTTACAAGAACAATTTTATATTCTAAAAACTAATACAATTAGAATTAGTTGCTTCCTGGAATGATACATACGGAAAATGCATGCTGTACTGCTTAGTATATGCGTTGAAAGCTGTTACCGTAATAATCAACAAGAAAAATCAGAGGCAAAAAAAATACTAGTCAAAAATTATTAATGTTTGACTAGGTTTCCTCCAATAAAAAAAAAAACTTCAAGGTAATATTATTATTACTAATACTGCTAGCTTACACAAAAACATCAAATAGGACAAGTAAATGAAAAGTAAAGTAATGAGGGGAAGTCAAAAATAATCCACACCCATTACACAATTGTCATGGCAAAAGCACATGTAATTTTTGAATTGGCCTCATATATGGCCAGATTCAATCTTCTGTCAACCATAAAGTTTCTTGTAACTCAAATTAGTAAAATCATTCTCCCCACTCCCACTAGTGTTTCTTCTTTGGAGAGTACTATTTCCAAAACACAGTTTAAAGTAGGTGCAATGAAAAGCAATTGAAATCATTAGCAAAGAAACAGGATGATCCAAGTAAAATTTTAGTAAAAACATTATCTGTAAGATTGAAAATGAAATAGAGTAACTGGTTTTGAAACAGAAAAGGTAAAATTTACTACCTTTTTTCTTTTGATTATAAACAATGAATCTTCATCATCACTTTCATCTTTATTCAACACAAGAGGAATATCTGCAGGATAAAGCAAAGTTTTGTAAGGTAAGGGAAAAAAACTGATTCAAGGCAATGAAAAAATATAAGATAGACTCAAGGCAATGAAAAAAAAATGGACTCGTTGAAATGAAAAAAAGATGGAGTTCAGTTTTTTTCCGTTGCCTTGAGTCCATCTTTTTTTCCGTTGCCTTGAGTCTATTATTTTTTTGTTTTTTTTTTTGCAATGGAAAAAAAAAACTGGACTCATTGCAATGGAAAAAAAAAACTGGACTCATTGCAATGGAAAAAAAAACTGGACTCATTGCAATGGAAAAAAAAAACTGGACTCATTGCAATGGAAAAAAAAAACTGGACTCATTGCAATGGAAAAAAAAAACTGGACTCATTGCAATGGAAAAAAAAAACTGGACTCATTGCAATGGAAAAAAAAAACTGGACTCATTGCAATGGAAAAAAAAAACTGGACTCATTGCAATGGAAAAAAAAAACTGGACTCATTGCAATGGAAAAAAAAAACTGGACTCATTGCAATGGAAAAAAAAAACTGGACTCATTGCAATGGAAAAAAAAAACTGGACTCATTGCAATGGAAAAAAAAAACTGGACTCATTGCAATGGAAAAAAAAACTGGACTCATTGCAATGGAAAAAAAAAACTGGACTCATTGCAATGGAAAAAAAAAAACTGGACTCATTGCAATGGAAAAAAAAAAACTGGACTCATTGCAATGGAAAAAAAAAAACTGGACTCATTGCAATGAAAAAAATACTAAAATATATATAATTGGATTTTAATTCTCAATTTACCAGACTCAAATCTTTTAATTGACCATTGTGACATTCATAATTCAACTAGTTACCCACTTAGTTTCCTAATGCCAACACTTTGAATGAACATGGGTTCTTTCAAAGGGATAAAATAAATCCTAACAAAATGTATAATTTCTAACCAGGAACAAAAAGAAAACAATTTTTTTAGTCTTAAAAATAGTTATTTTGGGAAGTGGAATGAGACAATAATTTTTCCACAACATGGCCGTGTAGGTACGTGTACATATCATTTCCAAATCACATCACACACAGGATTGAAAAAGAGAGTTTATCAGATAAGGAATACATCAATTCACTAAAGGGATTCTAATCATCTATCATGGATTACTTACGTATTTTAAAGATTGTTAAAAAAAAACATACACTACTGAAATCAGCAATTATTTTTGTGCCTAATACTGAAGAACTATTTGAATGTTAACGACCCCTCAAAAAAAATATAAAAATACTAAAATATTGTTTGCAGAAATTTTTATATCTTTTCTAGAAATGTGACTCACTTATTCCCTATTCTGTCTTTTTTTTTTTTTGTATATTGGTTCTTTGTATATCTCTTTTGAAAAACTTTTTGACGTAGCATTTGTTTTGTGGTGTAATGGACAGACTCGGCATGGAAAATCAGTATAGCCAAGATCAAATTCCAGTGGAATTTGTTGCATTCACTAATGCACAAATACCCTTTGAAAAGGTATGAAACCATCTCTTTTCCCTTCAGCTATGGGTTAAATAGCAGGACAGATTGGGTTCTATAGCCTTGGTTGGTAACCGGTCTACTGCAAAAGAAATGGTGACCGGTCTACCAAAGAAAAAAAAAATGGCAACCTTCTGCGGAAATTCATCTGCCTAGTTAGTCATGGATTGAAAGAGATATGATCGCCCAAGCATGTATCACATATGACACTTAACTGACTGACTAATGTTGAAATACCTTTTTAATTCTCTAAATCCTATATCGCCCATCATTTTCTGTTCAGTTGCTCATCACCCACTGGTGGGCGATATCACCCAATTTGGGAAACACTGACTTAAGAGTGTTGGATTGAGTTTAAACAGCAATAATAAAATTTTGTACTCCAAGGAAAATCTGTAAATAGAGACCATGTTATTAGAGAGGCATTTGATAGTTACCATCATCATCATCATCAGCAGCAGCTTCTGGAACCGGTTCAATATTAACAATATTATCATCCTCATCGTTGTCATCATCATCATCAGCAATAACCCGGGACTAGAAAAGAGAAAATTCAAACTTATCAGAACACCTTCACTGTTCATAAAGGGTTATTTTTCTTTTAAAATCACTTCATCCCATGCAAGCCACTAGTACACAGGTGATTAATGAGAGAATTGACTGTCTACAAAGGATATTGAGGAAAGGATAAAAGACGAAAGGAATTCAAAAAGATAGAAGAAGACAATTGACGTTGCATTTAAATTTTACTTGGGAAAGCAAGTAAATGGAAGGGAGTTCCACAAGCGGGAATTGCGAGAAAACTGTTCGAGTAGAAAAGGAGGTTACATTCAACTATTTCAATGGTAAAAGAGTGAGACCTAAATGCCAACCTAGTAGCGCATTTAAATTTATAATACATGTAGTCGGGGGGGGGGGGGGTCGGGAGACCAGGGTAAAATGCTTGTCAGAACAGCTGCCATGAAAATTTTTGTAGAAAAGACAGAGGGAAGACTTTTTTTTGGCTAGTCTTTTCCTTCAACTTATTATAATAGTCTTTCTTTCTACAAGAATGAAGAAAACATTTTCCCAAAACTTAATAGCAAGAATACTTTAATGCTGAAGTTCAAATAATTCAAGATCAAATGAATGTAGGTGACTGGACATGGAGTGAATTGCTTAACCATTACCATTGAGTTTGGACAATCTCATCAAGGATAGGATATGCTTTGTGGTGCAATGGATATCAGCTCGGAACAACAAGTCGAGGAACCGAGTTTGAATTCCAGTTGAAATACTTGCATTCACTTACGCACAAATACCCTTGAAAAAAGTATTAATCCGCTTCTTCCCTCCAGTTAGGGGTTAAATAATAGGACAGATTGGGTTCTATAGTCTTGGCTGGCAACCAGTCTACTACAAAAAATAATAACAACCTACTGCGGGATAATCTTCTACCCAGTCAGTCATGTCTCTTTTGAGACATGATCATCCAAAGCATGTATCACATATGGCACCTGACTGACTAACTCACATCAAGGATGAAGAGGCTTAAGGTAGCAGAAATGTGGTTTTTCAGAAGAATGTTGAGGATACCATGGACCGAGTATATGAGCAACGATGAGGTGTTGGAGAGGATGAAAACGAGAAGAAAACTCATACTTAACATCAGGAAGAGATAGATGAGGTTCCCGAGACATGTAATGAGGAAAGAGGACCTAGAGAATCTAATACTCACAGAATGGATAGAAGGAAACAGAGACAGGGGAAAGCAGTACAAGACATACTTGATAGTGGACTAAGGTTTGGGAGAGATACCAAGAGAAAAAAGTATTGAGAGCAACAAGAGACAGTGGAAGTCCATGATCACCTACGTCCTGAAGGGACAAGGCACATGAAGAAGAAGAAATAAATCTAAAAGACATGTCTGCGTAGCTAATCAGTATTGAGAAGAGGTGGATTCATACATAATCAGAATTTGATCACCTTAAATTAACATGTGGATATGAAGTGGAGGATCAATCCACCATTATAATCAATATATAAACTGATCCCTCACTTTCTGACCATGCTAATTTCTATCTTATTTATATTTTAGATTTATGGGCTTCAGCAAATGGTTGACGAAGCGGAGTTTGGAAGAGATACCAAGAGGAAAAAAATATTGAGAGCGACAAGAGAGTGCCAAGTGGAAGTCCATGATTGCCTACGTCCTGAAAGGACACGGAAGAAGAAGAAGAAGAAGAAATAAAACTAAAAAACATTCCTGTGAAGCTAATCAGTAATGAAAAGAGGTGGATTCATACCTAATCAGAATTTGATAAACAAATCAGAAATTATACTGTGGATATAAAGTGGGGAATCAATTCTCTATTATAATCAATATATAAACTGAACCCTCACTTTGTTGCCATCTTACTTTCTATTCATTTATATTCTAGATTTATAGACTTGAGCAAATAAATGGCAGAGCAGGGTTTGGGAGAGATAGCAAGAGGAAAAATATTGAGAGCGACAAGAGAGTGCCAAGTGGTAGTCCATGATCGTCCAAGTCCTTAAGGGACACAGCAAATGAAGTAGGCGGCGCTTACTGCCACACTATGCAGATACACTGGTTTCCATACAATTACCAAAGTTAAGCAATATCAATCCTGGTCAGTACCAAGATGGGTGACTGTGTGGGAATGTATGGTGTGATAAATAACAGCTTGGAATTGTTAATCAGAGAACCAAATTCTAATTAGGTTTGTTATATTCCCTTAAATGCAAATAACTTTTGGAGAAGGTATTAATCCATCTCTTCCCTTCAGTTATGGGTTAAATAACAGGACAGATTGGGTTCTATAGCATTGGCTTGAAACCAGTCTACCGCAGAAAGTAATGGCAACCTACTGCAGGATAATCTTATCTTCTGCCTAATCAGTCATGTCTCTTTCGAGACATGATCGCCCAAAGCGTGTATCACATATGGCACTTAACTGACTGAGATATATATATATATATATATATAAATAAAATTTCAGTCTAAAAATATTTTCTAATTTTAAGTAACCTGCATTGGGTTGATAAACTGTAAAAAAACCAATTAATCAATAACTGAATAATAACTGAACCTCAGAAAAAAAGAAATAAGCCAACAAAGGTTGGCATATCATAAACATCACACACACACACACACACACACACACACAAAAATAAAAAACAAAAAAATTATTTTAAGAAATATATCATATTGTGATCTGCATTACAGTGCAGTGGATATCAGCTTGGAAGGAGAAATCGGAGAGCCATGGTCAAATTTGAAGCATTCACTTAGGCACAAATGCTCTAGGACACGATATTAATCCATCGCTTCTCCCTCTAGCTATAAATAGCAGAGCAGATTAGGTTCTATAGCCTTGGTTGGCAACCAGTCTACCACAGAAAGTAATTGCAACCTACCAGGGAAAGATCATCTGCCCAGTCAGTCATGTCTCCTTCAGGACATGATCGCCCAAGAATGTATCACGTTTGACATTTATCTGACTGATCATGATTTTAGATAGCATAGGTAATTGACAGATTTGATTTTTTACACCTTCTCTTTGTTGGTTGTCTAAAGTCAAAACATGTTCTAAATTGTAAGAAGCATTTTTTTTTCTGTAAGTAAATATTGCATTGACAAGCTGTTTTTGGAGAATAACAAAGATTTTTCCATTTAGCCCATAATTGGTGGGTATTTTTTTTTTTTTTAATCATATCACCCCAAGCAAGGCGATAACGCCACTGATGCACAGGGGGCTACGTAAGAGTGAAAAGATTGGAAAAGAGAAAGCCGGAAACCACATCCTAAACAGGAAACAAGGGATGAGCCTCTTCACCCGTTCAATAGACGTGGGTGGAGTTTGAACCGGGCAATAGTTTAGTCTATCTATTCCAGGGTATAACATATACTTTTCATCAGGGTATTTGTGTGTGACTGAATGATGTAACAAACCAAACTGGAATTTGAACTGATTGTCAGATTTTTCCTTCCGAACCACAATTACTTTACCCTACCTGGCCATCCTTCTGGCATGGATTAACTAGTATTAATTTAAGAGTCTATTGGACATAAAGTGAGGGTTCAATTTCTTTTTATTATTATTAACCAATAAACTGATAAATAAATAATTACTATATATTAATAATTGGAAACATGTAAAGACATGTAAACGTAATAATAACAAAAACTTAAAATATAAATTTTGACATCATAGGTAAACTTATATTAATACAAGATTTTCCTGTACATAAAGTGGGGAATGGTTTTCTATTATTATTTAGTAATAAACTGATCCCCCCAAATTACAATACATTAATAATTGCAAATAAATATATTTAAATATTCACATGTGAAAATTTTAACAGCAGTGAGGACTTTTTAGCAGCATGAGTAAACTGATATACATACCAGATCATTTGTCTATATTTCTGAGATGAGGTCGTATTTACATTATTCGGACTATTGTCCTCATCTTTGTTGCCATTTGTACAACGTTTCGACCATTGTACGCTCCAGCCTTCTTCAATAACAGGCTACAGCAGTGATGAACAAGTAACTTACAGGGTTAGAGGGAGATAACTCATAACTTCTGGAAGGCAAGAAATGAAGTTCATACAACCCAGTGATTGTAATAAAGGGTTTAGTTCGAAATTCCTAGCACATGAGAAAGGCCGAAGCTGCAAATGGCTGATACGTCATACAAATGGCCACAAAGATGAGGACAATAGTCCGAATAATGTAAATACTGTCATACTACCACATCTCAGAAATATAGACAAATGCTAAGGGGTTTTTGTTGTGAATCAAACGTATTGCAAAATATATTCAAAAATATATTGTTGGTATTTTTACTATGAAAATCTATTTTTATATTTTTTGGTGGGGCTCCAATTTGGGGGATTCGCTATTTGCCTATAGCTGGGACCCTAGATGGTGCTGCCACCCCAGCTCAGGGTGGACCTGGGAATAAGAGCAAATAGGAAGTGGTTCCACACTCCTCAAAACCTCCTGATCAGAGGTCTTGTGCCCAGATGTAGTTTTTCCTCATATCCATGAAGGCACATTCTTGTGAGAAGGTCCAAACATTCATTTGTCCAGAGTTGACAAATGAATAAACAATTTTACATAAAGATTTTTGATTTCATATTCTTATCAGGTGTTACTATCTTAACATAACAAATTCTGAAATCATGAAACTGTATAATAGTTATCAATGTTTATTTTATATATTTCCTGTATCATCCATTGCAGAAAGGGAGGTAAATCAACTTAAGTTAGTAAGTTTATAAGGGATTCTGTCATTTTAATAATGTCAGTCAGTTAAGTGCCATACATGATAAGGCTTGGGCGATCATGTCTCGAAAGAAACACAACTGGGCAGAAGTAGGTTGCCATTGCTTTCTGCAGTAGACTGGTTGCCGACCAAGGCTATAGAACCCAATCTGTCCTGTTAATTGACTCATAGCTAGAGGGAGAAGAGATGTATTATATTATCACGTAGTAATTAGTGGGGGATCAGTTTATTACTTCATAACAATAGAAAACCGATCCCCCACTTTATAACCAGTAGAAGCCTTAATCATGATTCCAACTATTATATTCAGTCAGTTAAGTGCCATATGTGATACACGCTTGGGTGATTATGTCTCGAAAGAGATATGACTGACTGGACAGAAGATTATCCTGCAGTAGGTTGCCATTGCTTTCTGTGGTAGACTGGTTGCCGACCAAGGCTATAGAACCCAATCTGTCCTGTTATTTAACCTACAACTGGAAGGAATAGACGGATTAATACCTTTCCCAAGGGTATTTGCACGCAAGTGAATGCAATGAATTCGGCTGGAATTCGAACTCGGCTCCCCGATTTCTCGTTCCGAGCCGATATCCAATGCACCACAATACAAATAAAATATTAATCTGCATTTAGAAAAAATTACTTCCTGAGTAAAATGAATCATTTAATTAATCAATTCCTTTACTCCTACATTTCTTATATTGCAGTTTTATTTGTTCCAGCCTTTTATGTGAGGCACTCAGATACCTTTGTTTAGTGATTGTTTTGTTTCAACTTTATCTTGAAATGGTTTTGTTGTTCTGGTTATAATCTTTTTCTTCCAAGAGATATTTTCATTTCACTGTTATATTAAAAACATAAGTTTAACATGAAAAGATATCAAACAAAAATCAATTTATATAATACCAGGAATGATCAATGAATTGTAGATACCATTGAACAGCGAAAAAGATATAAAGAGAAAGGATTAATTAAATGGTTCATTGGCCTCTATTTTAGTCATGAATTCTTTTTCCCCTCTTTATTGTATCTCAATACATTTGTTTCATTGCTTATCTAACAACTGCCATCATGGGTACAATAATCGTGCATTAAGACTTACAGCTACCCAATGAAACAGGAAGTCATCAATGTCAAAAACACTTAAAAATTACAAACCTGTCTTTGATGGGTTCTCACACAAAAATTATCATCATCATCGTCATCACTATTACATGCACTGCCTGAAAAAAAAAATAAATAAAATAACAGAACCAACATAAAAATTGACCTTAATTAAACACACAAAGATTGGGTGTATATAAGATTCAGTGGACACGTGGAGAAATAACTAAAAATAAGAACAAGGCATGAGAAGTTGAATGAGAACAGTCTTCCCTGTAGATTGAATAAAGGGTTCAGTTCAGAATTCCTTGTAGATTACCCAGATCGATATACACACAAAGCATTGTGATAAACGTAAGGACAATAGTCCACATATAAATAGTGTTTGAATTTGAGTTTTGCTTTAACGGCATATCAACCTCTGTGGATTATTTAATGCCAAAAAGGTAGGGTTTTAAAAAAATTTTTTAATGTTCAGTTATAGTGAGAAGGTTGATTTTGTCAGATTTTGTGGAAAATTTTTTTAATTATTTTTTTTACTTCAAAAATGTTTTATGGTAACAATCTTTTTCCTTCAAAAATGAATTGTTGGTAATATTTTTAATTCAACAACATATATTTTTCTATAAAAGTCTATTTTCATACTTTCATGGAGTTTTGACGTCAGTTTGAAGGTCAAACTATTTACCCATAGCTGGGACCCTAACAGGTGCTACCACCCCGGGTCAGGGTGAACCTGGAAACAACAGCAATTAAGAGGTGCTCCTCATAACCTCCCAATCAGAGGCCTTGCTGCCGAATGCAGTTTATTGTCATACCCAGGACCTATAAATAGTGTAAATAATAAGTCATCCTCCCAGAAATTCAGATATTGGAAAAACAAAATTTCATAACTGTATTTGTTATTTAATCTTACAAAATCATTTTATAAGGTCTTAAAGCAAACCACATTCACAAATAATGAGTCTGCAATGAACTAAAAGATCTCTAAATCATAAACATCTAAATTTGCAAGTATTTACGTATTCATAAATTTAGATTACTTTTTTCCATACAGCATTAAAAAATAAAAGTTATTTGCAAGCTTAAAATAAATTTTTCTTGACCATGTATTACTAGGTTGTCTCAAAAGTTCGTAAACACTTGTGAAATGGGTCTATCTTGTCCAGATAGCAATGGGTTCAGAAAGGGTTCGAGACAAGCAATGGGTTCAGAAAGGGCAAGAGACACCGTTGGTTCCAAAACAAGATCATTTCGGCAAGAAAGTCATGTTGTGCATTTGATAGAACTTTGAAGGAATCATGCATTTTGAGTTGGTTCCAAATGGTCGTGCCATCAGTGCCGAACTTTACTATCAGCAAATTGAGCGGGTCTACAAAAAGTTGAAGCAAAAGTACTGATCAACCAAAAGCGCGCTTTGATGCAGCAGGACAATGCCAAGCCACACACCACTAGGAAGACCAAAGACAAGGTTGAAGAGCTGAACGGTGTTGAGGTTCTGCCACATCTAGCCTACAGTTCTGACTGTGCTCCATCAGATTACAGCCTTTTCCGCTCAATGCAACACTTTCTGAAGGGCCACCAATTCCACTCGTTTGATGAAATCGAGGAAGCATGTTAAGTATTCTTTGATTCGAAGCCGGCTGAATGGTACTTTAACCAGATCCGAAAGCTTGCAGATCGATGGCAAAAAATCTTGGAAAATGATGGCCTTTATTTTGAGCAATAATTTTTGTTGTTTTTGCTAGTAAAATTTCAATTTTTTGTAAGTGTTTACAAACTTCTGGGACAACCTAATATTAAAAATGCATTTATAAATAAAATAAGGAAGTGTGAACGGTTATTTGTGGTTTAGTCTGGAGACAAGTAAAATCAAAGACATGTAAGTCACCTCTCCTGGAACAAATTACCAACATAAGGTGAGGTATACCTGTATATAAAAATTAGCTAAGACTTAAATACAGCTTAGAAATGGCTTTCTATTATAACATCAATACCACATTTTTACCTTCTACCAAAATCAGACATTTTTCTAGTCTTTTAAATTCCAATGAGCAACAGCTTATAACACTGTGACAGTAGCTCTTAGGACTTATATTGGGCAAATGCTGTCAAAAATTTAAAAACAATCAGATGAGTGTTATTTTTTTCTCAGAGAAAAATCCACCTAGTATATCGTTATTCCAACTACCCTTTTATTGCAGTTTATTTTATTTTTACAAGATTCTTCAATTTCAAAAGTGGTAAATGTGATTATTTTTTTTATTTAGTTTAAAGAAGTAAAGGAATTCAATGAAGCCCAGAACTTTCAGAGCCATTCAACGAACCAAAAGACACAGCTACCCTACACAAAGCCTGCATTTTCAAAAACAAAGGACTCCACCCTCCTCTAGAACTGACATCAACAGAGACAAGCCTGTCCCAACCAATATACAGATGCAAGTGAACACTTTCTCGCCCAAAAGCAGTATTTGTTTGCAGAGGTAAATTCAATACATTAACTCTTAAGTAGCATTTAACACATCACTCAATAAGTACCGGGCTTGACATATAGATGGCACCACTAATAAAAAAAATACATACGATTTTTATGAAGCACTAACCTTCAAAAAGCACGTGACAAAATTGGGGCCCAATCAGATTATTAGTTTACAAATTACAGTTATTTAAGTGAAGCTACTGATACAAATTTTCAAAACAATGGAAAAATCTGAATTTCATGTGTTGACAAAGCATTGCTTTCTGATGGAAAAAAATACTGTTCAAGCAAAGCAATGACTTGATAAGTGTTATCTGGACTCTTCATCAGAAACAACAGTTAAGAGATGGTATGCTGACTTTAAACGTGATCTTACAGACATAAATGATGCTGAATGTTCAGGTTGCCCAAAATCGGCAGTTGTCCCAGAAAACACGAAAAAATTCACAAACTCACTTTGGCCGATCCTAAATAGAAGTTGCATGAGATAGCAGAGGAATTGAACATATCAGAAGATAGTGTATTCACCATTTTGCATAAACATTTGTCAATGAGAAAGCTGTGTTTAAAGTGGGTGCCACATTTGCTCATAGTCGATCAAAAGCAACACATCAACGATTCAGAGCATTGTTTGCAACTGTTTCAACGCAACAAAGAGTTTTTGCATAAAGATGTGTCAATGAATGAAACATGGATCCACCACTTCACTCTGGAGTCAAATCAGCAGTCAGCTGAGTGGACAGCAGCAGGCGAAAGCTGTCCAAAGCGACTAAAGACACAAACATCAACAGGCAAGGTTTTGGTTTCAGTATTTTGGGATGCGCAAGGCATTTTGTTCATCGATTAACTTGAGAAAGGAAGAACCATCAATAGCGAATATTAAATAGCATTGTTAGTGCATTTGAAGGAAGAAATAGCCAAAAAACGGCCACAAATGAAGAAGAAAAAAGCAATCTTTCACAATGTCACAAGTCAATCACAACGATGGCAAAAATACGTGAATTGCACTTCAAATTGCTTCCGCATCCACGCTATTCTCCAGATCTGCCCCCCACCGACAACTGGCTGTTCGCAGACCTCAAAAGAATGCTCCAGGGAAAGAGATTTAGATCCAATGAAAAAGTGATATCGAAAACTGAGGTGTATTTTGAGGCCAAAGATAAATTGTTCTACAAAAAAGTATCAAATTGTTAAAGAAGCATTGGAATCAGTGCATCACCTTAGGAGACTATGTTGATGAATAGTCGAAATTTGCCTAAAAGTTGCTGTTTTATTAGTAAGGTACAGGACTTATTGACTGATGTGTTACAATAGCACAGAACCTGATCTCTTGAACTACGGTTTGCAATGACACAAACCTGACTCTTCCTTGTCAAGCTGGGGTTAGTGTTGCAGAAGTAAATAATAATTATTCCAAACTGGCATTTCTAGAGCTAAGATTTTAAGTTTATGCTTTGGATGGGAAAAGAGTGAGAACAACAATGTGATTGAGGTTTACCTTCTTGTTGTAGTTGTGTCTCCGAATGCGGAGAAGTTCCCATGCTCTCTTCCATTCCGGAATCTTTCTCCAATTCTTCTTTCTGTACGGCCATGGATTTTGTAGTTGATGCGATGTTCAACTGAAACAAGATAAAAATATTATCATTACAATAAAGGGGCAGTATTGACCTTTTTTCTTTTAAATCAATTTACTCCAAACAAGGTGCCTGAGTTCGAGTCTTGTTTAACAGTATATCAACACCACTGTGGGTTATTTAATGCCAAAAAGGTGGGGTTTTAAGGTATTTTTTAATGTTTGGTTATAATGAGAAGGTTGATTTAGTCACATTTTGAATTTTTTTTAGTTTTCTAGTTTTGCATTCAAAAATGTTTTACTGAGAATAATTTTTACTTTCAAAAATGTATTGTAATAATTTTTTTTCAAAAATATATATTTTTCTATAAAAGTATTTTTATACTTTCATAGTGTTTTGACCCCAGTTTGGGGGTTAACTATTTGCCCATAGCTGGGACCATAACAGGTACTACCACTCCAGGTCAGAGTGGACCTGAAAACAACAGCAATTAAGAGGTGGTTCCATGCTCCTTACAACCTCCTAATCAGAGGGTTTGCTACTGGAAGCAGTTTACCGTCATGCCCAGGACCACCCAAACAAGTTGATAATGCCACTAAGATGCAGGGTTATTGGGGGTGAAAGAGAATAAAAAGACTTTGGAAGAAACCATGAAGCCAATACTGCTTACAAACACATCACACCAAACCATCAATTATCGTATGATCACCAAAGAGACGAGGTAGTATTAGATTTATTTTTTACATTGTCCAGACTGTTGTCCTCATCTTTAGTGGCATGTTTACAGCGTTTTTGCCGTTGTACACTCTGGCCGGCTTCAGGTTCTAGGAATTTTCAGAAAGTGCGACACAGAAATCCCAAGGCGAATTGGCATGGCGAAGGAAGCATTCCAGAATTTGAATAAAGTATTAAGAAACAGGACAATTTCACTAGAAACAAAGAAAACAGTACTGGATTGCTATGTGTTGTCAGTTCTTTAACATGGCAGTGAATACTGGACAATACCATCAAAGATGAATGAAAAACTTGTAGCAACTGAAATGTGGTTCTACAGAAGGATGCTGCGAATATTATGGATCGAGCATGTGAGCAATGATGAGGTGTTGGAAAGGATGGAAACCAAAAGGAAATTAATACTGAGCATCAGAAAGAGACAGCTGAAGTGCCTGGGACACGCAATGAGGAAGGAGGTCTTGGAGAATCTGATACTAACAGGCCAGATAGAAGGGAAAAAGAGATGGGAAAGCAACAGATAACATATCTGAAGGGCCTGGGCAGGTGGATGACGGAACGAGGATTGCATGGTGTAACAGAAGGCATACTCAGAGCCACCAGGGATAGGGAAACGTGGAAAGCTATGATCGCCTACGTCCTGAAGGGTCAGGGCACATAAAAGAAGAAGAGGCATATAATTCTCATTCCATGATGCCTCTTCTAGATGTCATGTAGTTATTGGTGGGTAAGTTTTGTAATGGATAATGGCTCAGAATTGTTCAGAGAAACGAATTCCAATTGGATTCATTATAATCACTTTGTTATGAGGATGCATTTCTATATAAAAAATATTAATAAAGTGGCAAATTTTCGTTTTAGGCACCGACGACTTTTCTCCCTTCAAATTTATCCAAAATAGCATTATTTCTGGGCAAATGTATATGCTGAACTCAAATCAACAATTAGTTATTGAAGAAACTTACCTTTTTTAATTTGAAGGTCCATAAAAAAAAAACGAACTATATCTCACACTTTTTCTCTCCTGTAACTCTAATGCAGTCATGTAATTAACTGCTGAACGTCTTTCAGCATAGAACAACAAATTCCAGTCGATTTTTGGTCGATTTGCACAGAAATAATGCTATTTTGGATAAATTTGAAGAGGGAAAAGCCGTTGGCACCTAAAACAAAAATTTACCAATAAAGTCAACAAAAAGGTTAAAATTTATAGTAAGGGATTCTACTGAGTCCTACTTGTTAATACAAAAAAGTTTTCATTCATGAAGTAGTTGTAAAATAGAGAAATTAGAAATAGAACGTTTGGAAGATTCTAGATCATTCCAGTATATTTGAGAAAAATCTAGATGATTCGAGAAATATGCTAATTAGGTGCTAGCCCCTATAAAAATAGGTTTTTGGAAAAGAGTAAAAAAAAAGGAATTTCTTGTATTCTCAACTCTGGCTTTTGATTCGTGAATTATTATATCCAGCCAAAAGAATCTCTATGAAAAGTTACCAACCAACAAAAACCCAAAAGAGGACCTCCTGGAACTAACCTGGTGAATAGAGTTTTTTTAATATTTTCATTGACCAAACTAAAAATTATTCTATATATACATATATTTGTGGATTTCCAGGAATAGCACTGACATTACTTCGCTAGTCTTGACATGTTAAAAATACTTGATCCTCATCTTTCCTTCTCCCTCATGACACTTTGCCAGTAGACCTAAACCTCTTGTGTTTTCTGTTTTGATTACCACAGTCCTATTTTCGTACATATTTTAATTTTGTGTTTTTTAGAAAATTAAATGTTTGTGATTTAGCTCTGTGTTTTGGAAGATTATTTTCTTTTCTTTTGCTACAACTTCTAACACGTAAGAAATTCCATACAATTACCCAACTGTTCTCAAGCTATGAATTAATTCGTAGGACGTGCATCAACCGGTTAAGTGCCATACATGATAAATGCTTGAGTGATCATGCCACTGTCAATACATGACTGACAAGGCAGAAGATTTTCCTGCAGTAGGTTGCCATTTTTTCTGTGATAGACTGGTTGACAACCAAGGCTTAGAAAACCCAATCTGTTCTGCTATTCAACCCACTGCTGGAGGAAGAAGAGACGGATTAATACCTTTCCCTTTTCCATTGCGCATAAGTGAATGCAATGAATTCAGCTGGAATTCAAACTCAGTTCTCCAATTTTTCATTCCAAGCAGATATTCATTGCACCGCAACGCACTCCTATAACGTGCATCACTATTATTATCTCAAAGAAAAAAAAAATCTTACTATCTAAAAATATTTCCCAGCTTTAAATAACCTGCAAAAGGTCGATAAGCTGTAGAAAAATGAACCGATCAATCAAACCCAATCTTAAACAGGAAACAAGGTATAAACCTCTACTCCAGTACAAAGAGAATGTTTTTTCAATAAAAAAAAAAAAAATTCGATGTGGTGAGCCAAGTTCAAATTCTGGTAAAAATATTTGCAGTCACTTTACATTTGCGCCCTTGGGAAAGGGCATTAATTTCTACTCCCACTCACATGTGAAATAGCAAGGCAGAATTGTTCTTATTTTAAGCTTTTGTAGGGAAATTAGTATTAGTAATAAGAACAAGTCCTCAAAGAATTTAAAATAAAGATGGCATAAAACTAAAATTTATTGCTAATTTTGTAACATTTATGTGAACATTCTTATAAGTTATACTTGAAATCACCTAAAATTCAATAAAATATTCTTCTATGTACCCTGTCCTTTAAGGACGTAGGTGATCATGGCTTTCCACATACCCCTATCCCTGGTGGCTCTTAGCACACTTTCTCCTGTTACACCACCCAAACCCCGCTCTGCCATCCACAAGCCCATAAATCTAGAATATAAATGTATGAAAACTAGCATGGCCACAAAATGAGGGATCAGTTTATATATTGTTTATAATAAAGAATTGATCCTCCATTTTATATCCACATTATAATTTCTTATAAACAGTTGGCATATATATTCTTCTTCTATGTGCCCTGTCCTTTCAGGACGTCAGCGATCATGGCTTTCCACGTCTCCCTATCCTTGGTGGCTCTTAGCATGCCTTCTGTTACATCATGCAGCCCTCATTCCATCATCCACATGATTAGATCATTCAAATATGTAATCCGCTGCTTTCCCCTGTCTCTTTTTCCCTCTATCTGGCCTATTAGTATCAGGTTCTCCAAGCCCTCTTTCCTCATTGCATGTCCCAGGAACTTCAGCTGTCTCTTCCTGATGCTCAGTATTAATTTCCTTTTTATTTCCATCCTTTCCAAAGCCTACATGCTCGACCCATGATATCCACAGCATCCTTTTGTAGAACCACATTTCAGTTGCTTCAAGTTTTTCCTTCATCTTCGAAGATATTGTCCAGCATTCACTGCTATATTGAAGAACTGACATCACATAGCAATCCAGTACTGTTTTCTTTGTTTCTAGCGAAATTGTTCTGTTTCTTAAATACTTTACTCAACTTCTGGAATGCTTCCTTCGACATGCCAATTCGCCTTCGGATCTCTGTGTCGCACTTTCTGTCTTCTGTTATAACACTTCCCTGGTATTTAAATTTTTGTACCTGCGTAGATTGCTTAAAATATTTTCTTAAATTTTTAATCTTATTCAAGAGTTAAAAAAAATATATTATACTAAAAAGGTGTTCATGTTGGACATTAGTCAGAAGAAAAAAAAATTTTTGATGAATAATGAATTTTTACGAGAATTGTTTTCATTTTTAATAATTTATAAAGTTTCAAAACTATTTTAAAATTCTTCAAGCTTTGTCGCAGTTAGGTTATTAAGTGAAGATACAAAGATCAAGGCTCTGTGATTAAGAAATAGTTTTTTTATTCTAAATTTCGTGCTATAAAGAAGTAATACTTACTTGTGTAAATCGGATTAATTCAATTTTAAATTTGCTTATTTTCTAAAAATAACATGTCACAGATCTATATTTTATTTTTGAAATATTTTTTTTAAAACCGAGAAATGTTTACAAATGTGTTTTTTATCGTTCAAAAATGGTTGAAAAATTGAAAATCTTAGTTTTTTACACTCTCTAAACTTTAGTAAGTCACTAAAATTCTATTTGTAATACACCTGATGAGTGTTTTGCTTACTGGAAATACTAAGTAAATTTTAATCATTTAGCTTTCAATTAAAGTTAGAATTAAAGCTTCAAGAAAACTGTTTTTTTATTTATCAAAATTTATTTTAAACTTAGGTATATTGCGAATTATTTTGAAAAAGTTGTTGGACCTTCTCAAACAAAGTTTCAGAAAAGTATATTTTATTTTTGGAAGACTTTTTTAATAACGAGATTTGGGTTATGAATGATGACAGGTAAAAAAATAAAAATAGTGCTAAATTTTTTTTATTATTTTATTTTAGTAGTTTCAAAAAGGAAATTTTCCCAATCAGTTTGAATTAGTTTTGTTTGAAATAGAAGTCTTTTTGCTTATTGTGTTAGCGTGAAATTAAAACTAAAAAAAAGTTTCTAGAAAGATTTTTTTTTTCATTTTAGGTATTGTAAATCTGGTGGTACCTTTTTGTTGAGGTATAGTAGTTGATTTAAAGCATAATCTGATTTGAAACAAGTTTGATTTAAAAAAGAAAAGTATTACTAAAAAAAGCAGGAAACCGTTTTTTAAAAATGAACAATATGAACACCAGACAAGCACATGTCAAGGTGTTATCTTTTTTTGGAGACTATTTGTTAGGCCTAACAATGTTAGGCTAACATTAATTTAATAAAATGACGGGTGAACGATTTTTATATATCATTTCTAAGTACTCCGTAATCTTAAAAATGCTGCAAATATTCCCCATAACTGAATTTTAGGAATGTTGAATTTAAATTTACTAATGCAATGTCAATCTTTACCTACTGTCCTCCCGATCTCTCCTCTTTCTGTTAAGATTTATTTATTTTACTCTTTCTATTACTAATTCTTTTACACACAGTAAATTTTAGTGTAAACTTACCACCCGATTAAAAAAAAAGTACAGCAATTTGTACACCAATGTTTTTAGATGTTAAACATTTACTAATGCAAAAAATGAACTCATAAATAATTAATTAAGCAAAGCAAATGAATAAACAAAACAAAATCGAATGAATAACAAGATTTTTAAAACTTAATTTGTGGGGGTGGCCGGTGAATTTCGTATTTTTCAAAAGATGTTTACAATCTCTTTGACTTTGCGTGATATATTTTTCCATGTTCTTATCAAAACAATTATAAAAATAAAAAGTTAAACATATAATTATAAAGACATCGCATTAAGTTTTAACAAAATTAGACTTAAATTTATTTAACAATAAAAACAAAAAGCTCGTTTCAGTTTTTTTTTTTTTTGCTGAGAAAAAATTTGGAAAATTTTCTATTAAAAAGAAAATCACCTGCATTTTGTATGCATAATTTATTTTTAATATCATCAAAATAGTTACGTGTAAAGGTTTGTTACTTCATGTAAGATTTCTACGGAAAATAAAAAAATATATTGACTTTTAATTTAAATTTTAAGGGCCTTGGCCGCCTTGCAGAGCATAAAAACAAAAGGGCCAGTTTTTTTCCATAACCTACTTGCTTAAACTTTTTATAAAGTTTATTTGGTCTCTATATGTACATTATCATAGAAAAAAATAAAGGGTTTATAAATTCGCAACTAAATATAAAGATAAACAATCGTAATTAATATGACTTGCTTTTTTTTATATTTTTAATGACCAAACAAAAAAGTAAAGAAACAAAAAAACTTAAAGCTTAACTTACTATGCAATTTACTATTTATTACGTTAAAAAAACACGATCACTAGATTAATGAATAATATGCATTACAAATCTCTCACCTTCTGATCATCGATCTCCATGGCTTAATAATGAAAAAGAAAACAAATGCTTGAAGATTTGAAAAAAAAAATATCTAAATACAAAATTCCTTCACTACGCGCAAACTTTTTCGTTAGCCGGATAAACTAAAATGATTTCGATTTCCCGCGTAATCTTACGCATGCGCAAAACTAAATAATCTCTAACCCAAAACGCCAAATCGTGTCGAAGAATAATTCGATATTTGATTGAAAAATAATAATAACAGATTTAAATTATAATTTAATTCCTACTTTCATTTATTTATAATTCTCTGACTTTACATTTGCTTAGCAATAATATTCTTCATATACATATCAACGTGAAAGAGATGAGCGCTTTCGTCACTTTGTAGGTGCAGTTGCACTTTGTTGTAACAGTGATGGTTAATTACAAACAAAACAAAAAAATTAATGTCGTAACGTGCAGAAAAATATTTTTAAATATTAAAAAATATTTAACAAATATCTCGGAAGTTAAAACTTAAAAAATAAATGGATAGGCGGAAAAATGAATACTTTTTGAAAAAAAAAAAGTTTTTAGCCATTGGAAAGTTCAATAAATTTTCAAAATTAAAGCCTAGGATTGATTGATTAGTTTGTTTGTTTTTTATGTTTTTTCAACTCTTTCTGAGTTATTTAAAGCCAGATCACATTTTGTATTGTAAGAAGAGTAATACATCTTTTACAAGTCAAAATTGCATTCAGAATTTTGGGGGGAATAACAGATTTTTCCAAATATAAGTCCTACAATGAAAATCCATATCTGTAGCAAATAGAATGCATTTCCTAATGTATTTATGTAAGTGAACATAAGAACCCAATTGGAATTCGAACTTGATTTTCTAATTATTTTATTCCAATCCATTCAATAGTGGAAGCTCAAAAATTAAGAATACTAAAAGAAAAGAATTTGGACATTTTGAGTGTATTTCTTGAATTAATCAATAAATTCAAGTTTAATGTATAAAAAATTTGCAGCAATATTAAAAGATTATAAGTTATTTGCATGTAAATTAAAAGTATGTAGAATTTTGTATGTTTCTTCTGTTATATGCTAACTCCTTTCAAGACACTGACAATCATGACTATCCACAACTTCTGTTTTTTGTTGCTCAAAACAATTTTCTTTGTATTGAAGCTATAGGGAGATGGTTAATGCTTATTAATTTGTCCTTGTGTCATACATAACCAAACTCCCTACAGCTTACAAGTTTAATCCAGAAATATAATCAGAATTATCAAAAGGTTTTTATCAGAAAGTTGTCAGCAGGTTGTAAAGTGTGGATTAGTGGAATAGTGTAAGAATAAAAAATATATTTTTCATGTTAAAATAGAAATTTATTAAAAGGAAAGGAGAATTTGTAGAAATTAATGTTCAGTTAGAAACAAGTAATGAATTAAGTTTGTATTTTGTTGAATGGCATATCAACCTCTGTCAGTTATTTAATGCCAAAAGAGTTGGGGTTTTAAGGTATTTTTTTAATGTTCAGTTATAATGAGAAAGTTGATTTAATCAGATTTTGATAAAAACAATTTATTTTTTTATATTTTAGAAAACTGAAGATATCTAGTTTTGTATTAAAAAATGTAATGCTGGTAATAATTTTTCTTTCAAAAATGTATTATGGCAATAAATTTTTTTTTCCTTCAAAAATGTATATTTTTCTATAAAGTCTATTTTCACATATATATTTCTATAAAAGTGTATTTTTATACTTTCATAGTGTTTTGATTCCAGTTTGGGAGTTAACTATTTGCCCATAGCTGGGACCCTAATAGGTGCTACCACCCTGGGTCAAGGCGGACCTGGGAACAACAGCAATTAAGAGGTGGTTCCATGCTCCTCACAATCCCCTAATCAGAGACCTTGCTGCAGGATGTAGTTTACCGTCATACCCATGACCAAATGAATTAAGGGTATCAAGAGTTGAAGAAATGTTCGTAGTAGTAATTTGTTGGAAAGAGTTCATGCAGTACTTATGTATGTATAAGCGTTTGTTTGGTAGGAATGAAGTAAAATGAATCAGCACACGAGAAAGAAGGGGAAAGAGGACAAAGTCCGTCAGGTTAGTTGAAGCTTCTGCCTTGTTAGAATTTAGTTTGTCGTCTCTCCTGCTTCCATATCTGGCTGACACTGCCGAAACCTTTTAGTCATTTAGATTTTTCGCACTGGATTGCTAAGTCCTTTTTGGTCTTGCAAATCAACTTCCATTGGTCAGAATATCAATTTAACATCTACTTGCGAAATCCAGTTTCAACTTTTTCTTTAAACACATGGCCAATCCTTTTTCTATTTGGAAAAAACCAGGATTTCACACGTCATTGTGAATTTTTGTAAAAGTGAAGAAGAAGGTTGATTTTAATTCTTAATTTCCTATCCCACAGTATTCCCCCATCTATTTACATAAACTATTGCATTCACTAACGCGCAAATACTCTTGGGAAAGTTATTAATCTGTCTATTCCTTCCAGTTATGAGTTAAATAACAGGACAGATTGGGTTCTATAGCCTTGGTCGGCAACCAGTCTACCGCAGAAAGCAATGGCAACCTACTGCAGGATAATCTTCTGCCCAGTCAGTCATATCTCTTTCGAGACATAATCACCCAAGCGTGTATCACATATGGCACTTAACTGACTGACTGAATATAATAGTTAGAATCATGATTAAGGCTTCTACTGGTTATAAAGTGGGGGATCGGTTTCTATTGTTATGAAGTAATAAACTGATCCCCCACTAATTACTACGTGATAATATAATACATCTCTTCTCCCTCTAGCTATGAGTCAAATAACAGGACAGATTGGGTTCTATAGCCTTGGTCAGCAACCAGTCTACCGCAGAAAGCAATGGCAACCTACTGCAGGATAATCTTCTGCCCAGTCAGTCATATCTCTTTCGAGACATAATCACCCAAGCGTGTATCACATATGGCACTTAACTGACTGACTGAATATAATAGTTAGAATCATGATTAAGGCTTCTACTGGTTATAAAGTGGGGGATCGGTTTCTATTGTTATGAAGTAATAAACTGATCCCCCACTAATTACTATGTGATAATATAATACATCTCTTCTCCCTCTAGCTATGAGTCAAATAACAGGACAGATTGGGTTCTATAGCCTTGGTCAGCAACCAGTCTACTGCAAAAAGCAATGGCAACCTACTGCGGGATAATCTTCTGCCCAGTCAGTCATGTCTTTTTCGAGACATGATTGCCCAAGCGTGTATCACGTATGGCACTTAACTGATAGACTTGCTGTTTCTTTCAACCTCTCTTGAACTCTCACAACTTTTAAGAGTCAAGTCAGGAACTAACCAATGTCTATATCCACTGAAGTGATTTTATTGGTTGAAAAATATACCTAGGATTTAATTCCTATACACCATCTAGGTAGTTGAATGTTTATACTCTCTTGACTTTGATGTCCCTAATGCAGCTCATACATTGAGCTGTACACTTTTGCTAATAACTCTTCATTTGGTGCTAAGTCAAAATTTCTAAAGGCAAAAAAGCCAAAGACAAAAAGGTCCAAAGATAAAAAGGGCAAAAAAGTCTATAGGCTACTCTGTGTCGCTAATATGTCAAACTTAAGTTTATTTACAGTAAGCATTTTTTGAGAGGGGAGAAACAAATTTAATTGAATGTTGATAAGATGAAAACAAAAAATGCACACAATAATCAGATAGAACAGTTAAAATAATGAGAATAAATATTTGGGGCCATAAACATCTTATCAACAACCAATTAAATTTGTTTCTCCCCTCTAAAAAAATGCATACTTTAAATAAACTTAATATGTCAATATTAAAGACACCAAGTAGCCTATAGACTTTTTTGTCGTTGGCCCTTATTTATCTTTGGACTTTTTTGCTTTTGAACCTTTTTGATTTTGGACGTTTTGACTTGTAACCTTTCATTCTCTCTTATTGACGTTAATAGTTTTTTGTTTTTTGGTTTTTTTAATTGTTTCACCCCCAAGCAAGGTGATACAGCCACTGAACTGATGTGCAGGACTACATAAGAGTAAAAGTTTAAACAAGAGGAGAGTAAAAAGAAAGATGAATCAGTTATAGGGGGTGGGGGATCAGAGAAAAGGCAAAAGAAGGATGGGAACACAGGTGTGAAGACAGTTGCGAAGGTAGAGAGAAAGGAAAAGAACAAGATATACAGGGTGAAAAAACGAGTCAAGTGGATAAGAGATGGGTATTGACATTGCATTTAGATTCCTGGAGGTTGTAGCTGTCAGGAAAGCAAGTATCTGGAAGGGAGTTCCACAGGCGAGAAGTGCGAGAAAAGAAGCTGCTGGAGTAGAATTGACAGCTGCATTTGGTTGATCTAACTGTAAGTGGATGGGACCGTGTTGCCAGTCTGGTTGCATGGGTTAATTCTTGTGGCGGGGGCACCAGTGACAAGTTCATCGGAGCAGAAGCCATGAATATATTTGTAGAATAGACAGAGGGAAGCCACATCCCACCGGTGAGAAAGTGGCTGGAGTCGAGCTGCCAAGTCAGTACCTATCACGTTACATATTCTCCTTTGGAGCCTGTCAAGAACACTGAGATGAACAGCAGAGGCGTCTGACCATATATGACAGCAGTATTCGGATGGTTGATTTGTATATGTGCAAGACGGATTCTGGCATATAGTCCTTTCTTCTTTCTTTCCATTCGTAAATTCTTATTTTACCCTGAAATCTAGTCAAAAATGCATCCATGTTTTACTCCTCTTTCTAAGATATTCAACAAATTTATTATTGTTATCTACTCATTTTTCCCAATCATGTGACATCAGAACAGACACCAAAATATAAGAATATAGGAATTAAATATATATTTTTCAACCAATAAAATCTCATCAGAAGTTTTGTTAGATAAACAATCATTACAAGGGCAAATATCATTCAAAATGCAGATATAGTTGTAGACCTACTGTAGAGACCATGATTATGTTTACCAAAATGGCCTTGTGCAACCAAAGTCCCTAAAATTTAAGATTATCAGAAGGCTGAAAAGATGAAACTTTCTCATTTGTATAAATATGTGAAAAATTATTTATCGAACAGCATAATGTCAGTTTGCATGTATGAAATTGTTAAACTGTGAAAATGTTCTAAAAGAAAGAATAGTAAAGAGTTTAAAGAATTAAGAGTTTGTTTGTTGTAGCGAAATGTGATTTGTGCAGAAAAAGATAAGTCTATGTTTTGCTGTGTGTATCAACAAATAGTAGTAGAGTCTTTGTGCTTCTCTTTCTGTGGTGGACAGTGAATAAGTGAAGAGGAAGAAGAAGAGATACAGAAAGCAGCACAAAAGAGAAGGTAAGAGGGCGCAAATTGGGTTGCTGGGGGTAGCCTGACTATTTTCTTGCTACATTGTGTCCTCTCTGTTCTCTGCTTTCTTTTGATTCAACTTTCTTTCTCTGTTTATATCAAAAAATGATTTGACATCGGCTTGTTACTTTCTCCATCTTGTAAATCACTCTCTTTGCATTGGTCAAAATATCTTTCACACAGGCTTGCAAAATTTGACTTGTTTTTTTTTCTTCAGCATGAAGCCAATCTTCTTTTCTGTTGGTCAAAAATAGATTTTCGCACTGGCTTGCGAATTTGAAAACAGTGAAGAAAAGAAAGTTATTTTATTTTGTATTCACCACACTACCACATGTTATTTTTTAATATGTTTTTTCGAATGTTTTCAGCAACAATGTATTTCTGATATAAAAACATATTTTGAAACTGTATAATCAACTCATCTTTGTTCATCTGTCATGGGTTCTGAATATGACAATAAACTGCATCCGGTAGTAAGACCTTTGATTGGGAGGTTGTGAGGAGCATGAAACCAGATCTTAATTGCTGTTGTTCCCAGGTCCACCCTGATCCTGGGTGGTAGCACCTGTTAGGGTCCTGACTATGGGCAAATAGTTTATCCTCAAACTGGGGTCAAAACACTATGAAAGTATAAAAATAGACTTTTATAGAAAAATATACATTTTTGAAGGAAAAAAAATTATTACCATAACACATTTTTGAAGAAAAAAAAGGAATTATTGCCAAAAGACATTTTTGAAGGAAAAAAATTATTACCAGCAATACATTTTTTAATACAAAACTAGAAGACATCTTCAGTTTTCTAAAATACAAAAAAAAAATAATAAAAAAAATTTTTTAATCAAAATCTGACTAAATCAACCTTCTCACTAAACGAACATTAAAAAAAATATATCTTAAAACCCTACATTTTTGGCATTAAATAACCCACAGTGGTGTTGATATGCTGTTAAACAAAACTCAAACGCAAACTCATCTGTCATGATTCACATGGGATAGGATGCTGAATCTTCCATATGTTTTGCTTTAAAATTGTATTGTTGGTAATTTTACTATAAATATGTATTTTTATACTTTCATAGTCCTTTATTTTTGTTCGATGGTTCACTAGCTGGAACCCTATAAGCTGCTACAACCCAGGGTCAGGATGGACCCTGGGTACAACAGCAACAGAGAGACACTTCCTTACTTCTCAAAACCTTCAATCTCCCAATCAGAGGCCTAGCTGCCAGATGGATTTTATCATCATACCCAGGACCTGATAAAGTCTCTTTAAGACAAGCTAATTGTGCAAGTCAGTCAGTTAAGTCAGTTAAGTGCCATACGTGATACACGCTTGGGCGATCATGTCTCGAAAGAGACATGACTGACTGGGCAGAAGATCATCCCGCAGTAGGTTGCCATTGCTTTCTGCGGTAGACTGGTTGCCGACCAAGGCTATAGAACCCAATCTGTCCTGCTATTTAACCCATAACTGGAAGGAATAGACGGATTAATACCTTTCCCAAGGGTATTTGCGTGTAAGTGAATGCAATGGATTCAACTGGAATTCGAACTCGGCTCCCCGGTAGAGTGCTTAAATGTTGATATTAAGAAATAATGCATTAATATCAACAAATGAAATTAATTTTTCACCAATTTGCAGTTTGCCAATAAGGTATCTGGAAGTTAGATATAGGATGTATGTATGTTCGCTTGTGTTCGAACATGGATCTCCAGGGAGTAAACACAGTCTCAAGTAATTAGTGGTACTGTGCTGCTGGGAAACATGAGACATATATATATATATATATATATATATATTTTTTTTTTCTTTCTTTTCTTTTCTTTTTCCCTCCCTTCCTTCCTTTATCTCTCTTATCTCCCACCTTTTTTCCGTGTTGCTTAACCTTACATCAATTTAACACGGCTGTCTATTAATTTTTAGTTACAATTCTCTTTCCTTCTTTTGCGAACCCAGACGATGTCAATTTTTCTTTTCTTGTTTATTTGATTTTATTTTGTTTTATCTTTTTCTTTTTCTTTTTCTTTTCCTTTATTTTTCCTTTTTATTTTTATTTTTATTTTTTAATTTCTTTGCAAATCTATTTAAAAAGGAAAAGTAGACTAATTTTTCTCCAGTTTCTGAAAGGATTTTTCTGTTGCTGAGGTGATGTGTTATCCCCCGTGGGGATCTTCATATCGAAATGGCCATTCAACATCATTGAATTAATCCTTTTTTAATTTATATTTGATCTGTAATATTTTATTACATGGAGCTCTCTTCCTGTATCATTTTTTAATATTAAAATAAAATTTTTAATATTAATTAGGATCGGGTTTTTGGAATTTACCTTCCTGCTTTTTTCCCTTGGATTGAAGTATCTGAATTAAAATATATATATATACATATATATATATATATATATATATATATATATATATATATATAAAAGATTTTAGATTATTACAATGGGTAATACATATTTCACGGCATTTTGATGTTATTGTCATGGCTTGTCAGATCCAAATGGTAGAACTGTTGTACCATTTGGGTCTGACAAGCCGCGATAATAACATCAAAACACAGTGAAATCTGTATTACCTATTGTAATAATCTAAAATCTTTTATAAATTATATTACTCTGTTAAATTAAATAAACGAATTTAACATTGAGTTCGCGTCTATTGGAATTTACCTGGATTGCATACCAAGTTTACTATATATATATATATATATATATTGTCATGGGTCTTTACCTGTAACTCCAGAATTAACTCTTCCTAACACTATATATACAACGCCTCTCAAGAGAGAGAGAGAGAGAGAGAGAGAGAGAGAGAGAGAAAGAGAGAGAGAGAGTCGTTAGTAGTAGTTCACTCCAAACCAGACTGACAGTCATACTAACACCTTCCACATTTGTATTGTTATTTCTTGTTAATATATATTTGTTATTTCTACCCTTGTGGTTGTGTTGTTCTTTTTGGGCCTTAACCTGGTCCATAACATATATTTCAAACTTTAACCAGATTCATAACACACACACACACACACACACACACATATATATATATATATATTAGATTGCTTCTAGCCAGGATTGAAACCCAGCCGAATTGACATCAGTTGGCAATTTCACCTCTGAGCTATGCTTGGTAGAGGAAGGGGAACTTTAGTGTGTTATATACAATGTAAACTCATGCCAGTAGCCAAGGTTGTTCAAATTAATTACTGAATGATTGATGCATAGATGCGTGAGTAGCTGTTGTTTTTTCAAAGCCTACTATTCAGTTGGTTTATATATTTATTAATAAATATAGATATTATCCTATGTTATACTCACAACTCTGGATAATATGTATATAATAAATATATATATATATATATTATATAATATGTATAATAAAAATATGTTAACCACCCTAAGATTGCTGAAATGCATAAAAAACTCAGAGTTGTGAGTATAAAATAGATAATATGTACTAGCGGTACCCGTGGAATTTCAACAGAAGGATAATTATGATTTCCTGGAAAAATCTTAGTTTGTCATACTACAAATGATGGTAACGTCTTCAAACATAAAGCTATTGGATAATAAAATAACGATAACACAGTGTAATTTTATTAAAATATCTATAAAAGTAATGTCCATAGAAGCTACTTTACTGTAATCTTATATTATATTAAGTGGTATATGCACAGACCATAACCAAAATACTGTATGCTATTTTGTGAGAGATTTTGAAAGAGAAAATTTTTTTTTATTACTGAAAACTCATGGCTCCTGTGTCCATTGTAAACAGAAAAGACCAACTGAGTAATGACCAAGGGTGTAGTGTCAGAAATTTTGTTATTATGTCGTGGGATATGACAACCAACCTACCTATTTTTACTATATTATACAGTATACACACATATACGCACACACAATTACTCTACAACCACCAGCTTAAGCTGCTACTGCTACGGTAATGCTATAGGCTCACTCCTCCTACTCTCTCACTCTTTACTACCCTTCCATTTGGTAAAGGTTAGAGAAAGTCTGAGGAGAAATAGAGGGGAAGGAAAGCTTGTCTAGAGAGTAAGTGGCATAATAGACAGAGGAAATAAATAACTAACTGATGAAGGAACAAGCAGAATTATTATATGATATTTATTAATATATATTTTTGCTCTGTTACACAACATTGAGCACTGTACCATTCACACATGATTAATATTTATATATTAATGCGTATAGACACATATACACACGTATATATACTTATTTACCTCTCTCTCTCTCTCTCTCTCTCTCTCTCTCTCTCTCTCTCTTGTACCGTAAATATATCCCAGTATATTTTAAATTAAATTTCATAGTTAAATTTTTCCATGTTTTTCTAAGAGAATAGTTAGGTGGTTTGAGACGCTATTACGATAAATGGTTTTAACATTTATTTCTCATGATACTGTATTTCCTTTTATTGTATCTCTTTGTCCTTTCTTTTTCTCTTCTTGCTTTCCATTCAGTTTTTTCTGTTTCCCCTTTTTTATTTTCTTTCCATTAATCAATCGTCTATCTTTTCTTTATCCTTACTTTCCTCTTTCTTTGGGGTTCTTTTTCGAATGAGGGAGGGATTTTTGTAAATAACCGTTACAAATGTCTATTCTAATATGGACATGTGAGCATCTATGTAAAATTAAATAAAAGTAAAGAAATTTTTTTGCGGGGGGGGGGTATTTTGAGGACCAGCTGTTGTACCATTTGGGTCTGATGAGCTGCGATAATAACATCAGGACACAGTGAAATATGTATTACCCATTGCAATAATCTAAAATCTTTTATAAATTATATATATATATATATATATATATATATATATATATATATATATATATAGGCATAGAGTGTATAAGCGAAGAAGAATGAGTGTCTGGCGCAGTATTGTTCGAAGGCGTAATAATACTTGTATCTATGGCTTTACAAGTTGGCTTTACTAAACTAGAAGTTATAAAACTAATGTCGAGTTTTTGTTGGCACTAACAATAAGGTTACAAAGGCAACTGGCAACATGATTTTGTTAACCCCAGCAAGGTTACAAGAGTATGTACAAGCAAAATTAGTCTCAACTCTCAATAAGTAAAGTTCGGTAAATTTTCATTTTAGGACCCGAAGGCTAATATCCCTTATATACGCAAATAACTTTTTATATATGCAAATAACTCTTTTTTTCTTCATTTGTTTCAATGTCAATAACTTTCTTCTGAAATTAAGTACCCAAAAAAAAAATTATGTAATAATTTCTGCAAGGAATTTTCTGTAAAGGAAGTAAATAGGCCCAAATTTCCTCCTACACTTAAAATCGTTCTGCAGTGAATGACTCTCACTAAGCCGGTAATGGCTGACAAAAAGAGCAAGAAGAAGTCTGATTTTTTTCTGGTTGTTAACATCAAAAAAGGTCGGTTTCTTCAATATCTAATTGCTGGTTTGAGTTCAGCATATACATGTGCACGGAAATAAGACTATTTTGGAAAAATTTGAAGGGATATTAGCCTACGGGTTCTAAAACAAAAATTTACCTAAAGTTCTTACTCAAGATTTAAAACATACTCTCCTCCATCAAGGATAGCACAACTGTTGGGCTAGGCAATTTTTGTCCCTAGTTGAGTGCATGCACTTAGGGACCCATCTTTAGTAACTGACCTTGTGACATAACCTGCTCTCCTTACCTATTAGGCTTACAGCCTATCACGTTGAATACCCCGGTTCTCACTCAATCACCGAAGTTAAGCAACGTTGAGCCTGGTCAGTACTTAGATGGGTGACCGCTTGGGAATACCAGGTGCTGTAAGCGTTTAATGACGGATGTGCATTGTGGTGCAGTGGATATCAGCTCGGAAAGTGAAATTGGTGAGCCAAGTTCGAATTCCAATTGAATACTCTGCATTCACTTAAGTATTGGTACCCCTGAGAAAGGTATGAATCTGTCACTTCCCTCCAGTTATGGGTTAAATAACAGGGTAGGACTTGGGGACCCTGCCCTTAAAAACAAATCCCAATGAATCTTGATACTCAAAAAGGAAAAAGTATTACTAGACATAAAACTTATATAAAAACAACAATAAATTGTTGAAAGAAAAAGATATTACCAGCAATAAATAAAATTTAGTTGGCAATAAATGACTGCCAAGGTTGATTTGCCATAAAAACAAAACAACCAACCAACCAACCTTACCTATTAAAAACTATTAATGTAACTGTTACATTGTAACAACAGGTTCTTGAATAAATACTAAAAGATAAAAAACATATGTATTATTTCTCTTTAACTTATAACAATTTCTAAAATGTTTGTACATAACATAAACTAATATTGGATATCCTCAGAAAAAGAAATATTTTACTTAATTTTCATAAATTTGGTAACATTTTTGAGGAAAATTTACTGAATTTTTCTGCTAAAGCTAGATCAGACCTACTGTAGCCATAGGGAGATGGTTAATTTTTCTTCTATTAGGCCTTGGGTCATACTTAACCAAACTCCCTACAGCTAACAAGTTTTTATACTGAATTATCCTCAGAAGGTTTTCATCATTATTAGAAGGTTGGTAGTCAGTTGGAATGTGTGGATTAGTGTAGAAGAGTGGAATAATAAAATATGCATTTTGAATGTTAAAATAGAAATTTATTATAAGGATGGAATAACATAAGTTGTAGAAGTTAATGTTCAATTAGAAACATAATTAAAAGGTTAAGGGTAGAGTTCATACAAAATGTTTGTAGGAGTAATTGTTGAAAGAGATAAGGAGAAAGAGAACAAGGTGCTACCTGACATTGGTCAGTTTGAAGTTGGTTACATTTTAGTTCTTTCATCTGTCTCTAGGTTCCCATCTGTCTCTTAACTGATGCAGAGGTCATTTATATAGTTCTTTTGAATTTCACACTGAATCACCAAGTCCTTCCAAGTTTTACAAGTTGCTCCCAGTGTTCAAAAATAATTTTAACACCTACTTGCAAAATCTGGTTTAGCCTGACTTTTTCCTTAAGCAGATGGTCAATCCTTTTCTATTTGGGAAAACCAGTATTTCACACGTTATTGTGAATTTTTGTAAAAGTGAAGAAGAAGGTTGAATTTAATTAATTTCTTATCCATACAAAGCTACTGTACAAAAAATAAAAATGACAGAAAAAAAATCCCAACCTAATGATATCAAATGAAATCTAAATTTAATTTAATTATTGTTAAAAAAAAATGGATATTTCAAAATTCAGTTCAAAGTAACTTTTAAAATTTTATAATGAGAAAAATTAATTAAATTAATTTTTCGTTTTTTCCACTAAAATTCCTCCAATGAATCAAAATTGCAGGATAAATTCGAATAGAGAGAATTATTATAATTACATTATAATTTTTTAAACAGTTCGGACTGTTGTCCTCATCCTTATTGCCATGTTTATGACGTCCCGGTTTTTGTACTCTCCGGCCTTCTTCACGGGCTAGGAATTTCGAACCGAAACCTTTTATTTGGATCACTGGGGAACATTCTCATTCCGAAACGTCGTAAAACATGGCAGTAAAGATGAAGACAACAGTTGGAACAGTAAATGTAAATTTTTTACTACCTCATCTCAGAAGTATAAACAAAAAACAAAAAAAAAGAAGAATTGACTCAGAGTTTTAAATGTTGAATAATTCATTAGTAAATATTACAAAAGAAGGCGGTAAACTATACTTTTTTTTGTTTTAAAGAAATTTTTTGGTCGTTGCTCATTCATTCATTACGAACGAGGAAAAGAAACATTAGTTAAAAAAAAATTTTTTTTTAAATTTTCCCAATTTTCGTTTCAGTAAGATTCGAAACCTGAACGCCATTTGATTTATTTGAGTACAGTTAAAAAACACTTCAATAGGCTACTAATATTTTTAATTTCTGCGAATTTTATTTTGGGATTACCACCTTTTTTTTTTTTTTTTTTTTTTTTTTAACTATTATTACTTGAGATTTTAACAATTTTTTAATGAAAATTTTAATTTTTTTAACTCAATTTTTTTATTGTTTGAATTTAATTTTTCGGTCTTTTATTTTTCATTCATCAAAATTATCCAGTATAACGAACAAAAAGATGCTTCAAAAGAGGAATTTAATTAATTTTTAACCATCTAATGAATTTTTTTTTTTAATTATATAAATTTTCTTGTTTTTTTTTTCTCTTTCATGAGCAAATTTACATCGCTATTTACGGTTATACACTTCGGCCGTTTAGTTAGTTTTTATTAATTTCATTTTTTGAAATATTTTTTTTTTACATAAAAAAATTTATTCTGTGTATATTTGGGGCATAACAGTCTATTGAGAAAAAAACATCAAAATAATATTTAGAACGAAATAGTGCGACTAAATATTTTTGTTTATCTTTTAATAGGTAAATTTTCGACAAGCATGCATGGCTGTTCCTCGGTAGTATAGTGGTAAGTATCCCCGCCTGTCACGCGGGAGACCGGGGTTCGATTCCCCGCCGGGGAGGCTTAATATCTTTTATTCTTTTTTCATTAAAAGAATAATTTGAGTTATTTAAATTAGTTGATTATATGATGCTTCTGTACAGACATTTTTTCCTTTTTGGTTAAAATCTTAATTTTAATAATTTTCTTGAAAATTGCCAATTCAAACAAGATAATTTGGTGATAAAAAAGTCATACACATTTAATTTTGAAATTGAACCTTAAAAATGAATCAGTTTGGCAGTTAATTCGATAATTTCACGTTTTTTGGAAAAAAAATGAACCAGTTAAAGATTAAACTCGCTAAAAAAGCTAATTATCGATCGTTTTTTTTAGTTTGATTTCTAAACTTCGCAAAAATTAGGCACCCAAAACATCAACACAAACACTCCAGTCCAAAAGAATAATTTATCTGTCTAGGTTTTTTAGATGAGGTATTGTAATTTACACTACTCTACAGTGACACACAAATTAAAATACAGCACCCACACATCCAAGTTTTAACACCTGGTATTCCCAGGTGGTCACCCACCTAGGTATTGACCAGGTTCGATGTTGCTCATGGTTTATGATGTGGCTGTGGAAGTTCTGAATTAATAATCAACAAGAAATGTTCAAGGAAAAATGATCCCTATTATTATGTCATTTTTCATCATATTTCGATTTCTGCTTTGGTCTCACTACCAACCAAGTCTGCGGGGAGACCTAAGGCAGGTCTTGGCGTGTTGTTATGACTCCATTTCATGTTTTTTCTATCTTCCCTATCATCCCTAACATTATGATTACATAGATAAAGTTTTCCTTATTATTATTATTCTGTGTCGACCTATCATCATTCAAACACGTCAAGTGTTAAGAAAAAAAAAACACACTATTTTCACTTCGTATACCTTAGCAAACAAAGTGAAAATTATAAGGAACACTTTTCACTCTTTTATTTTTATTTGTTTCCAATTGGAGTAGATAGACTAAACTATCGCCCGGTTCACACTCCACCCACATCTATTGAACAGGTGAAGAGGCTCATCCCTTGTTTCCTGTTTAGAATGCGGTTTCCGGTTTTCCCTTTTCAAGTCTTTTCACTCTTTTATTTTATTTTTTTTTCCAATTGGAGTAGATAGACTAAACTGTCGCCCGGTTCACACTCCACCCACATCTATTGAACAGGTGAAGAGGCTCATCCCTTGTTTCCTGTTTAGGATGCGGTTTCCGGCTTTCTCTTTTCCATTCTTTTTACCCTTACGTAGCCCCCTGCGCATCAGTGGCGTTATCGCCTTGCTTGGGGTGATATGATTAAAAAAAACAAAAAAAAAACAAGAAGATGTTTATTTTTCAAGGGGCAGATCAACTACCTATTCCCCTACCCCCACAAAAACTATCCTCCAGTCCATTTTTAAAATTACTTGGGAACTTCTTGCACGTAGCTATGACAACTTAAACACTAAACACTGAAACAGTGTCTGTAAACCAATTACCAGAGGGAACCTCATTGTAGTTCTCGCATGAACAGACTCTCCTGTAAATAATTTTATTCGCTTATTGTTACCCACCTACGGGTAACGGTACTAAGCAAAAGAAGACGCTTACTATTCAGTCAGTTAAAAGTGCTGTAGCAGCCACAGGTCTATTTCCTTTAGCGAATCAATGCCCCCGACCGGAGATTCGGTCACTCACTGACCAATCAACGGGCGTAGCGCATTGATTCCTCTCTAGAACTATTTTTCCTAGTCCTTTTTGTAGAACTGAGGAAAGCAGAGAGCCATGAGCCCGCGGCAGTAACAGACGTCTCTCTCACATCGCTGCCACTGATTCCCCATGGAATGTTTTCACGGAAGACCCTGCTGCTAGCTTCACCATGGACACTTACATACTATCTGCTGCTAGCTTCACCATGGACACTTACATGCTACCAATCTTGTACGTTTACTATGTAATCAACCATTCTTTGTTGTTGTTCTAAAAGCAAGTTTCGTCATTCATTTGTGTGCCTAAAAAATATAGTGTTGGGGAAATTAAGCATTTCCCATAACCCTATAGTGCCATACGTGATACACGCTTGGGCGATCATGTCTCGAATGAGTCATGACTGACTGGGCAGAAGATTATCCCGCAGTAAGTTGCCATTGCTTTCTGCGGTAGACTGGATGCCAGCCAAAGCTATAGAACCAAATCTGTCCTATTAACTCATAACTGGAGGGAAGAGATGGATTAAAAATAAATACCTTTCCCAAGAGTATTTGTGCTTACTATAACAAAGCCCAAAAGAGCGGGGTGTCTAGTAAATAGAGAATTTCCTACACAATCTGAGAAACGAATTTGTCAAATGTCAACCATGCACCTGAAAGCTCTCTACAATGTAGCTTTCAGGTGAAATGGATGTAGCTGTAGCTGATAAGAAACTAATTAAAATCAACTCTCTTCTTCACTTTTACAAAAATTCACAACGACGTGTGAAATCCTGGTTTTCGCAAACAGAGAAAGGATTGACCAGGTGCTTAACGAAAACGAACGAAACCAGATTTCGCAAGTAGGTGTTAGAATGATTTTTGACCAATGGGAGCGACTTGTAAAACTTGGAAGGACTTGGCGATCAAGTGTGAAATTCAAGAGGACTATATAAATGACCTCGGCGTCAGTCAAGAGAGACAGATGGGAGCCGAGAGACGAAAAAACTAAAATGTAACCAACTTCAAATCGACCCGGAGATAAGGTCAGGTCGCACCTTTCTCTTTCTCCTTATATATTTCAACAATTACTACTAGAAAATTTTGTACGAACTCTACTCATAACTTCTTAATAATGTTTCTAATTGAACATTAACTCCTACAGCTTATGTTATTATTCCCTTATAATACTTTTCTATTTTAACATTAAAACAATGTATATTTCATTATTCCACTCTTCTACACTAATAGTAATACACATATTCCATCCTGCCGACAACTAACCTTCTGATGATGAAAACCTTTTGATGATGATAATTCAGGCTAAAACTTGTAAGCTGTAGGGAGTTCGGTTAAGTATGACACGAGGCCGAAGCCAAGAAACACTAACTAGCTCCCTACGCTACATAGCGTCTACATTCATTTTTATGATTGAGTTTTAGTTGCTGAACATTAGTGTCATCTGTCACGATTCAGTCAATCAGTGCCATACGCGATACCCGCGGCTTCATTAGGTCATGCCTCTTTCGAGACATGATTGACTAGGAGCGAAAGTAAGTCGCCATTTTTCTTTCTGCAGTAGACCGGTTGCCGACCAAGGCTATAGAAACCAATCTGTTCTGCTATTCAAACCATAACTGGAGAGAGAAGAAATGAATTTCACACCTTTTCTTTCCATTCGGAAGTGAATGCAACTGAAATTCGAACTCGGCTCTTCGATTTCACAACCTGTTAGTGTTTGAGTGTTAGGGCATCCAAAATGAAGAGTCAAACTAGTGGGGTTTGATACATTGACACCCACCCACACACACACACACACACACACACGGTCACTCAGCGTTCACGTGATAACTTAGTTCCCGCGTAAACGATGCCAATAAAAACGGGGAACGTCACGTGGTACGCTAGTTAGGATTTTGTCCCGGACAAGAGCAGACATGTCTCCCTAACTCACACAATCACACGCGCACTAATTGCGGGTAGCAATTAGGGGCGCAATTTTTTATTTCTCACCAGGGAAAGAACTTATCTTTCCTTAATTTTATGCATGCTGTCAACCCTATGTAACCTTTGTTAATATATTGTTTTTCTCGTTACTTTCGCCTACTCGTCTTTCTTATTGCCTGTCTTATTTCATGACCCCATGTTACGTCGAGTCGACTTGTAAACTTAAATAAGTAATGAACCCTTCGTCCTCTACAAACTTAATAATAGACGTACTTGCATAACAATGCAATGTTCAACACCCAAAGTAAGAAGAAGCGATGTCCACTTTTCGTTCCAATAACGAACTGGCCATTTAATTTATTAAGTTTTAAAAATGAACTGGGTTTTTATTTCAGTAATTAAAACATAAAAAAATATACTTTTTTATTTATTCTGACATAAAGATCTTTTATGAAAATATTCTAATTCTCTTCTTAAATAAATAAATATTCCCTTTACCTTTTTGTTTTTTACCTACAAAATTAGATACAAAAAATAAGCTGAGAATTTATATCGTTTTTTTAATGTACATTTATTTTCATTCATATGTAAATTTTTGATTTAGTCCCCGAAGGCCTTTACCTCTTCAAATTTTTCCAAAACATCCTTATTTCCGAGTAAAAGTATAAGCTGAACTCAAATCGATAATTATTTATTGAAGAAACCTACCGTTAACGACCAGAAAAAAAAAATCGAACTTCTCGCTTTTTATCTCACCCCTCAACCACCTTTGAAATATGTCATTCAACGCTGAATGACTTTAGGCGTAGTAAGTTAATTTTCGGCCTATTTACTTACTTTGTACAATGACTACGCGATTTGTTTTGTTTCGGAACTCAATTTCCGCCGAAAGTTGCGTGTATTTGCATGTTTTTTTCTTCTCTTTTTTTTGGGGTGGGGGTGGGGGGGGTACAGAATTTTTTTTAAGAAAGTTAACTTTGAAATAGATTTTTTTAAAGAAAGTTAACTTTTAAATGTATGAAAATAAGTGATAACTGTAGTTTTTACTTAACCTTCAAAATTCAAATATATGAAAAAAAATTTTTTTCCTTTTTTTTTATGAAAATAAGTGATAATTGTAGTTTATTTAATTTTTTCCGACGAAAGTTAACTTTCAAATATATGAAAATATAGAATTTTTTTAAGAAAGTAAACTTTCACATGTATGAAAATAAGTGACGAGTGTAGTTTAATTAACCTTCAAATATATGAGTAACACAAAAAAAACAATGAAAAAAATACACGCAATAACCCTAACTCAACCCCAATTATCACTTATTTTCATTTTGAAAGTTAACTTTCTTCTGAAATTAAGTACACGTAACTTTCTTAAATTCATTACCAAGAGAACAAAAAAGGGAAAAATACACACAATAACCCTAAATTTCTATTTGAAAGTTTAAAAAAAATTCTACAGCCCCCACCCCAAAAAAAAAAAAGGAGAAAAAAACGCAAATACACGCAACTTTCAGCGGAAATTGAGTTCCGAAACAAAACAAATCGCGTAGTATTTGCACAAACGAAGTAAATAGGCCGAAATAAGCATAATACGCCTAAAGTTATTCAGCACTGAATTAGATATGAGAATGGTGGTTAGGGGTGAGATAAAGTTCGATTTTTTTTTCTGGTCGTTAACATCAGTAAAGGTAGGTTTCTTCAATAAACAATTATCGATTTGCACGGAAATAAGTATGTTTTGGAAAAATTTGAAGGGGTAAAGGCCTTCGGGGACTAAAATCAAAAATTTACCCATTCATACATCTTTATTCTTTACGTTTTAGCTGATTCATTCATTCATGTCAAACAGAAAAAAAAAACAAAAAAACAAAAACACAATGACAATGCCATTCTTTTCTACTTCCATAATTTCATGTTTTTTTCTTTTACACATTTTTAAATAATTAATAAATTAATCATAATAATCTTCCTAATAATCAGTGTATAACGTTTTAATACACTGATTATTTAATGTTTTTCAGAGTCGTAAGTACTAACTTAATTTAATACTAAGTAGTAATTTATAATAATTTATTTAATAAATTTCCATCAACGGTAACTATTTAAAATATTTTAGGATCTATTTTAGAAATAGAATGGTCTCTATTATTACTCGTAAAACCACCTGGAAAAATTTTCGTGTAATATTTTTATAGATTTAAATGATTAGCATACATTTTTATTTTAAAGACGAAAATTTTGATGAAGTTGTATTTTTTCTTTTAATATCCAATTGATTAAAAAAAATAAACTACTTGTTTTTTTGTTTTGTTTTGTTTTGTTTGAGACTGTGACACGCAGCATGTTTTTTTTTTAATTAGTAAAAAAAACTTTTTTTGTTTTATGTTGTCATAAAATGAAGTCCTAATTTATGAGAAAGTGTTTTGTTACATTGTGTGTGTGTGTGTGTGTGTGTGTGTGTGTGTGTGTGTGTGTGTGTGTGTGTGTGTGTGTGTGTGTGTGTGTATGATAATATAACGTAGAATATTTGGTATTTTTGTCAGGTAAATTCCAATAGAGACACCCAAAAGAACTCAATGTCAATTTTTTAATTAAATTTAACAGAGTAATATAATCTTGAAAATTTTTTGAGTATTCTACAAA
>JBBBDQ010000558.1:1065000-1127500 GCA_037127315.1 Ascarosepion bandense
GTCATGCCTGCTTGTTTAGCCACTATAGCCCAAAGGAATCACATTTTTTCCAGCTGTACCATGATAGCTCTGATCATAACCGACACCTCTTTGTGTCCACTTGGAATGGACAAACATGTTCCCAAGAAAGCTAAGTTTGTTCACCGATAGAATGAGGCATTTTATAGCCTCTGGTGACTACTAACAGCTCTGTAAGAGTGTTTTAAATAAGGAAGAGTCTTATATAAGAAAAAGTCCTCAATCCTTTCCGTCTTCAATCACTTTGAAGTGCTATCATTTGCAAATGCTCATCCATATTTACTCCCAACACAGGAATAACCTTGTCTAACTTTCTTACACTGAGAACTGAGTCTCTACTGTAGGGGTCAGCAACCTCTGGTCCATGATGGGCTAACATCTGGCCCACCATCTTGCTCAATATTATCCAGCCCATGAAACTCTCCTTTAGTTTTTGTGAGCACCTACTACTTCTTGATTCCATGTGAGAAGTCAAAGACTAAGTAAAAGTTCTTTCTAACAATTTTTCAACATACATTGTGCATGTTCAATGCATCGTTGCCATGTTTGGCAGCATCTGCTGTTGCGGGTAGCTATTCTCCAAAATGAACTGCACAAAATCTCACCTTCTCTCCCAACTTTTGGATCACCACCTCAATGGCATTCTTCTGCTCTCTGCCTCTTCCATCGAGCTGAACATCGAAGCATTTGTATATATATATATATATAATTCACATACAAACCTGTTTTGCTGTATCACAGCTCATCAGTGTGGTTAGACATCTGCTTGCTTTCAGCCAGGATCAAAACACAAAAGTTTTTTTTTTTTTAATCATATCACCCCAAGCAAGGTGGTAACGCCACTGATGCGCAGGGGGCTACGTAAGAGTAAAAAGATTGGCAGAGAGAAAACCGGAAAACACATCCTAAACAGGGAACAAGGGATGAGCCTCTACACCTGTTCAATAGACGTGGGTAGAGTGTGAACCGGGCGATAGCTTAGTCTATCTACTCCAATTGAGAAAAAAAAAAAAGAGTAAAAGATTGGAAGAGAGAAAACCGGAAACCACATCCTAAACAGGGAACAAGGGATGAGCCTCTACACCTGTTCAATAGATGTGGGTGGAGTGTGAACCGGGTGATAGCTTAGTCAATCTACTCGAATTGAAGAAAAAAAAAGTTGGTGACTTGCTAAGTTTTAACTTAGTTAAAGTCCAGTCAGTGAAATTTTGGCTAGAAAAGCAAAATCAACCCTTCAATTAAGCATGAAACTTTAAAATTACGCAAAAATTAAAAGAAAAATGGCTTACTTTAACAATTGGCACACAGCTGAGAGAGGAGGAAATTTTAACATGTTATATGTCCACTGTTTATACACACACCAGCAGCCGAGAGAAATCAATTCATAACTAAAGAGTAATGGACAAATCACTGAAGTAGTTACTGTTTTTTTAAATTTTCCCTTCTAGAGAGCGCAATCAGATAAGAGCATAATTAGTCATCCACATACAAGCCTGTTTTATAAATATATATATATATATATATATATATATATATAATTCACATACAAGCCCGTTTTGCTGTATCACAGCTCATCAATATGGGCGCTTTCTGTAATACAGTATTCACTTTGGGGTGTTTCATCTGTCACTCTGACTCACAATCTGCTCTCAGAAGTCTCATCTGGCTCTCACTCTGAAAAGGTTATCTGCCCCTGCTCTACTGTATAATCTAAACTTATTTTATAAATGGAACTTTGTGTGTGTGTGTGTGTGTGTGTCTGTTACCTATAGACTCTGAAACAGCTGAACCAATTTTATTGAAAATTTACACAGTTGTATGATAAGCATCTGCGAGTGTTCTTAGCTAGGTTTTGTGTCGAGGTACCCCTGATAAATATTGAAAATCGAAAAAAATCGGGTTATAGAAGGAGTAGTTCAATTTTAATCAAATTTGATCACTCATAGACAAAGACATAAAAAACAATATTCAGAAGTTTCAAGGTTGCAGTTCTTACAATAGTGCAGAAAATCGATTATATATATATAAAAGGCAAGATGTTTGTGTGTGTGTCTGTTTATCTGACTGTATGTCCTTTATACAAATCCACAATTTTTATCCGATTCTCATCAAACTTCAAAATTTGACTTACATCCATTCATTTTTCTTTCAGTCTACAGTTTCGCTTCAACTGGAAACAACTATTCCTTTTTAGTCTTTCGTGCCAATGTCCAAAGAGTCTGAGCTCCAGGACCATGGATTAGTTTTAAAGCTTTCATTACACCCGAGCAACACTGGACTATACTGCTAGTATGTTTATAACTCCAGCCATGATTTCTATCATTTTCAAAGTTGATCTCTACAAAGCATGTCAACTTTATGGTATCTTTGTAGTTGTCCTTAAGATATGTGCTCCCTATTAAGTGGCAGCCCTCAAGTTTAATGGAGGATACATTATTTAAAACTTAGTTCAAATTTTATGCGGGAATTCTGAATACAAAAAGTCATGTTTCAGCTGGCCCTCTCAATTTACAAACCCTTGATTGTAAATTTTTTTAACAAAAAATCTCAAGTTAATCAGTGAGTAAAAGTTAAAAATTCATGTTTAGAAAAAATTCAATTTTTTTTATTCGATTCCAACAACAACCTTTTTTTACTGCTTGCTGGATGATTGAAATATTCCCCAGTGAGTATATAACAGGAACATTTTTGAGGTCTACTTAATAAGGATCACCTTGACCTAGCCCTAAATATCAAAAGCATGTACAGGCCTAATAACGTATAGCAGACAACTGTGAAAGCCTGATTAATGTCAATAGACGAAAAGTGCAGCCCTGGATGGACTGCCCCCTCTTAGCTACGTCATTACCCTCCATTTGCTCTAAGCTCTATAATAGATGCATTGCTGTGTCTCGCTTTCTGGATTGTTGGAAATCCTCTTCTGTAGTTCTGGTTTCTCTCTGGCACAATGTGGCTTCCCTGTGTCTCTTCTACAAATACTTTCACGACTTCTGCTTCAATGATCTTAGCTAACTGGTGCCCCCTATATATGAATTTACTCAAGCCACAAGATTAGCAACTAGGTCCCACCCTTTTACTGTGAAAGCAATAAAATGTAATTTCAAATTCTACTCCAGCAGCTTCTTTTCTCGCACTTCCCGCCTGTGGAATTCCCTTCCATTTGCTTCCCCGACAGCTACAATCTCCAAGAATTTAAATGTAATGTCTGTAGTCATCTCCTATCTCACTGACTTGCATCCTCTCTCTCATGCTCCTTTCTCCATCCACTCCACTCTCATCTGTATTCTCATCCTTCTCTTACCCACTTCCTGACACCCCCTATAATCTGTGACTCTTTCTCATAACTTTCCTACTATGTGACCCCCTGCTTGGGGCGATATGATGATTAAAAAAAAACTCTGGAGAACCATTTGGCCCTTTGAACTATCAACCTTTTAGTCTTTGGCAAAATCCTAAAGGCTTTAATCAATTCCAAATTGGTTCAGCATTTCACCTTGCAGCATCTGCTTTCAGATAAACAATATGGTTTTCACTTCTCTGGGTCAACTGCTGGATCCATCTCTTAGATTTAAAGATAAGAATGGTAAAGCTCAGGCTATTACTTTGGATGTGCATTGTGGTCCAGTGGATATCGACTCAGAACGAGAAATCAGAGAGCTGAGTTCGAATTCCATTTGAATTCATTACATCACTTACGCACAAATATCCTTAGGAAAGGTATTAATCTATCTCTTCTCTCTCCAGCTATGGGTTAAATAGCAGGTCTGATTGGGTTCTACAGCTTTTGTTGGCAACCAGTTTACCACAAAAAGTTATTGCAACCTACTGTGGGAAAATCTGCCTGGTCAGTCATGTCTCTTTTGAGATATGATTGCCCAACTATGTGTCACTTAACTTAAGGGTTTGGTCTTCTTCACAATTTTGAAGGGTTATGATGTTTCTGGCTCATAATGACAATTATCTGGAATGGCTACTCCTCTAAACCATTTTTTCATTAATGAAGGTATCCACCAGGGCTTGATCCTTGGACCCACTCTGTTCTTTAATTTCATCAACAACCTTCTTGATGTCATCAGTTCACAGTTCGTTATCTGTAAATAACAATTATTTACTCTCGTCTTAATGGTGCATCTGATAGATTCGATAAAATCAAATTGGTAGCTGATCTTAAAAATAGTCTACAATCTGTTGGTCAAGAAGAGGCTTGCTAATTTTAATGCCTCTAAAAAAAATTGCTTTCTCTTAATCATCTTAAAGGAGCTTTTCTGCCTTCCATTCTACACTTTATATAGTCAATACTCCTATGCAACTCACATGGCCACACCTCTTCATCCATTCAATGCTTGCTTTTGATTGGTCAGGGTTTACACCGACGCAATGCTTGTTCTTCATTGGCCATGGCTTACACCCATGCATTTTTGCTTTTCTGATTGTCACTTTGTTGATTTAATCTTCATCCGGATGTATCTGTCAATTACATCCACCAGTTCCATTGCCATTCAATGTAATCTATATATCTATATATATATATATATACTAGCAGTATAGCCCGGCATTGCTCGGGTGTAATGAAAGCTTTAAAACTAATCCATGGTCCTGGATTTCAGACTCTTTGGACGTTGGCACAAAAGACTAAAAAGCAATAGTTGTTTCCAGTTAAAGCAAAACCGTAGACTGAAAGAAAAATGAATGGATGTAAGTCAAATTTTGATTTCTTGGTATCAATACCAAATAAGTTTTCTTCGTCATAAACTGAATTTTGAAGGCTAAATAAGTCCTCTGAGTAAATGGTATCATGGCTGAGACTAAGAACTACAATTATACCTACTTAGAGCCAAACCCAAAGCAAAAACTAAAATTAAAGGGCTGAAAAAAATACATACAGGCAGATAAACAGACACACACACAAACATCTTGCCTTTTATATATATATATATATATATATAATCGGTTTTCTGCACTATTGTAAGAACTGCAACCTTGAAACTTCTGAATATCGTTTCTTATGTTTTTGTCTATGAGTGTATGAAATTTTATTAAAATCGGACCACTCCTTCTATAACTCGATTTTTTTGATTATAGATTTTCGATATTTATCAGGGGTACCTCAACACAAAAACTAGCTAAGAACACTTGCAGACACTTAGAGTACAACTGTGTAAATTTTCAAGAAAATTGGTTCAGCCATTTCAGAGTCTATAGGTAACGGACACACACACACACACACACACACACACACACACACAGAGACAAAGTTCCATTTATAAATAAGTTTAGATGTATTTTTTTGCAGGTTATTCAAAGCCAGAAAATATTTTCGATCGTTATCAATTTTGAGGAATAATAATGATTTACGGATTCAATCTTTACTAATTAGCTAGAGGAAGTAAAGCTACATTGATACTTTTCCCAAAGGTATTTGCATGAAAGTGAATATAATGAATGCAATTGGAATTGAAATTCATCTCTTGAATTTCAATTCCAGTCACATTCATTATATTTGCTTCTTAAATTTCCAATTCTCAGCCATTATCCATGACATCACCTGTACATCCAAGCTTACAACAAGGGGTCGTCCATCTAATTACTGACTAGGCTTGACTTTGCTTAACTTCGGTAATCATATGAAAACCAATCTTTCAATATTATATGGCCATAATCCTGTACTGGAGAGATACTGAAAAAAAGAGTTTTAGATGTAATCTATATCATATATTTTCTAGTGAATGCTGATAAATGTTTCAGGACTTCTTGTGAATGTAGTTGACGAACCCAAATCAGAACTTGGTTTGCTGCTTTATCCATCACACCCAGATGCTGCATAGGGCAGCAACTTTTTGTTGCTGTTTCTGTAACAAACTGTTTTTTTTTTTTTTTTTTTACGGGGCAGGGTTGTTAGCCCTGCACCCAACCCCCAAACCTGGAGGACCAGTAGACCATTCTTGGTTCTTACGTTTACAGCACCTGGTATTCCCAAATGGTCACCCATTTAAGTACTGATCAGGCTCGATGTTGCTTAACTTCGGTGATCGGACAGGAACCGGTGTATTCAACATGATATAGCCGTAGACAGAACTTGGTTTACCAATTCCATTTTCCACACTAATATTCATAACAAAAGCCATTCATTGGTTTATTGTACTTTTATTTTTTACTTTAGAACATGGTTTCTCAACCTGGGCAATATCACCCACCAGCGGGCAATTTCAGCTGTCGGGTTGGTAACTGATCAGAAAATGATGAGTCTGTAATATATTTCTATAACCTGACAGAAATATATGATCTTCATTCCTTGCGTAGTATTGCCTCTATTGGTAGTCATGAGTTACTTGTTCATCACTGCTGTAGCCTGGTATTGAACTCACAACTCTTTGGGTCAAGTCACAGGAACTAACCAATATCTATATCCACTGGGCCATGTGTCCTTAAAACAACTGAATTTTTGGGACTTATAAACTAAATGTTCAGTAACTCTATGCAAGGAATGAAGATCATACACTCCAGTGATTGTAATAAAGGGCTCAGCTCAAATTCCTAGCACTTGAAGAAGGCCAGAGTGTACAACAGCCGAAATGTCGTAAAAATTGCAACAAAGATGAGGACAATAGTCCAAATACTGTAAATACTACCTCATCTAAAAAAATATAGACAAATACTAATATAAAATTGTTTTTTATTTTTCTTCAGACAAAAAAACATTTTTGTTTTTTGATATAAATCAGGTAAGGAAAGACTAAGATCAACTTTGCCAGTAAAATCAAAAAGTGACCTCAGGATACATTTTTTATTTAATATAAAATTGTTTTTTTATTGTTCTTCAAACAAAAAAACATTTTTGTTTTTTGATATAAATCATGTAAGGAAAGACCAAGAACAACTTTGCCAGTAAAATTAAGAAGTTACCTCAGGAAAATTTGTATTTAATAAAAAATTGTTTCTATTTTTTTTTTTTTACCTTATTGGCTATCTTGAATTCATCAAGGCAGGAAAAATGACAGTTAAAATTTACCTATCACTGTATACTTTGAATATTTACTATACAGGTGGGCAGTGGAAAATATTTTCATGCGAAAGTGAGTGATGGTGCAAAAAATGGTTGGGAAGCTCTGCTTTATAATATCAAGTTGCTTATGTATGATTGAAATTTAGAAATGAAATATCTTTTTTTTCTTTTTTTTCAGATGATGAAGATTTGCTGAAAAATCTCAATGTTTTTTGGAAAAAACATCTGTAAAGAAAATGAAGTCTGTAAAAAAAAAGAAACTTCAATGTGATGTTTTTTAAAAAAAGTTACTTCTTAAAGCAACCTTGTTAAAAATGAAAGTAAATCCTGCAATTCTGCCATAGAAAAGAAACATGGAAATCCGTTCAATAAGTCAAACAAGAGAGGTCTTATTTATTTGTCAAGTTTGCAACAAAGCCTTTTCTAAGAAGGGTACCCTGAAAATTCACATGGAAACACATTCTGGTAAAACATTTCCTTGTGATATGTGTGGCAAAACCTTTTCTCAGAAAGGTAATTTGGAGAGACACAGGAGGACTCATACTGGTGAAACCCCTTATCCTTGTCAAGAGTGTGGAAAAGCTTTTTCCCAGAAAGTTACATTACAAACTCATATGAGGACACATACTGGAGAGACACCATTCTCTTGTCAAGTATGCAGTAGAGCCTTTTCCCACTATGTAAGCCTCAAATATCATATGAAAATTCATACTAGGGATGCTATTTATTCTTGTAAAACATGCAACATGTCCTTTCCCACAAAATATGATTTGAAAAGTCACAAGCAAACTCATACAGGATCGACTAAATTCAACTGTAAGTTGTGCAATAAAACTTTCTTTCAAAGAGCAACATTAAAGATTCATTTGAGAAGTCATACTGGAGAGACTCCATTTCCTTGTAACTTATGCGGTAAAGCTTTTTCACAAAAGAGTAACCTAAACACACACATGCGAATACATACAGGTGAGATTCCCTTTTCTTGTGAAATATGTGGCAAGGCTTTTTCTACAAAAAGAACATTAAAAGTTCATATTGACACTCATACTAAGGATACCATGTTTCCTTGTGATATGTGTGGCAAAACCTTTTCTCAAAAGGGTAATTTAGAGAGACACAGGAGAACGCATACTGGAGAAACTCCTTTTCCTTGTCAAGAGTGTGGGAAAGCTTTTTCCCAGAAAGTTACATTACAAACTCATATGAGAACTCATACTGGAGAGACACCATTTTCTTGTCAAGTGTGTGGGAAAGCTTTTTCTCATTATGTCAGCCTTAAATATCATATAAAAATTCATACTAGAGACACTACTCATTCCTGTGAAATATGTAAGAAATCTTGTCCCTCAAAGTTGGACTTGAAAAATCACAAGCAAACTCATACAGAGTTGAGTAAATTCAATTGTAAATGGTGTGATAAAACGTTTTCTCGAAGAAGTACATTAAAGGCTCATTCAAAAAGTCATACTAGAAAGGTTCGCTTTCCTTGTAATATATGTAATAAAACTTTTTCTCAAAAGAGTAACTTAAATGCACACATGCGGATACATACAGGAGAGATTTCATTTTCCTGTGGAATGTGTGGAAAAACTTTCTCTACAAAAGGGACGTTAAAAATTCACATGGAAACTCATTCTAGAGATACACAATTTTCTTGTGAAATGTGTGGCAAGGCTTTTTCTCAGAAGGGTAACTTGGAAAGGCATGTTAGAACTCATACAGGAGAAACTCCATTTTCTTGTGAGGAGTGTGGAAAAGCTTTTTCTCAAAAGGGTACCTTAAAAATTCATATGAGAACTCACACAGGAGAGACTCCATTTCATTGTGAAGTTTGTGGTAAAGCATTTTCTCATAATGTAAGTCTAAAAACTCATATGCGAATTCATACTGGGGAAACTCCATTTTCCTGTGAGTTGTGTGGTAAAGCTTTTGCTCATAGAATTAGTTTAAAAAATCACATGAAAATTCACATTGCAGAACTTTCCCTTTTTCATGAAATGGATAACAATTATTTTTCTGTAAAGTCAAGTTTAGATGCTCAAACCCCCAAAACTCTATTTCCTTGTGAAATATGTAGCAAGTCTTTCACACAAAAAGGTAATTTGGAAAGACACAGGAGAACTCATACAGGAGAGACTCCATTTCCTTGTGCAGAGTGTGGCAAAGCTTTTTCTCAAAAGTGTACCTTAAAAATTCACATGCGAACTCATACTGGAGAAACTCCATACTCTTGTAAAGAGTGCGGCAGAGCCTTTTCTCACAATATAAGTTTGAAAAATCATATGAAAATTCATTTGAGAGGGACTCCATTTCCTTGTGAATTGTGTGGAAAATCCTTTTCTACAAAGAATATGTTGAAAACGCATACACAAACTCATGCTCAAGTGAAGAGTGAAACTAATAAAGCTTACATATAAACAAATTTGGCTTTGAAGTTCTTCAGAAAATTATATGACAGCTTGAAATTTAATAAAGTTTTAAAAAAGCTGATCATATTTTTTTTATTCTTCAGCAATAATAACACTGAAATTATAAAGATCATTGATTTTAGAAGACAATTGCAGTGAATAACTCAACGTTTCGCAATGTTTTACTTCCTTGCTTTATAAGATTGTAATGAAGTTGACTGATATTTTTAAATCAACAATTTCATTTTAGACCATACATCAAAGGAAACATATCTTCTTTTTTGTTTCATTTCACCCCAAGCAATACAGTGTGTGTGTGTGTGTGTGTCTGTATGTTGTTATTATTATAAACTTTGTGGGTAATCTGATATAATTTCTTATTACAATATAATGCTTGTATAGGGTGCCCCACAGAAAAAAAAAATTACAGAAAATTTGGTACAGTTTATTTAATTGTTGGAATTTTTGTTACAGTTATTTGAAACAAAAGCAAAGGATAGAAATTTAGTAGCTTAAAACAAAAACACAAATATCAGATGTGTTGTTTAGACTAAAGAAACTCAGTCCCCAATTTAAATGTTCTTTCTTCACCTATTATGAAGAAATAAATGATACACAAGGTGCCTCACAAAAAAAAACAGGAAATTTGGTACAGTTTATTTAATTGTTGGAATTTTTGTTACAGTTATTTGAAACAAAAGCAAAGGATAGAAATTTAGTAGCTTAAAACAAAAACACAAATATCAGATGTGTTGTTTAGACTAAAGAAACTCAGTCCCCAATTTAAATGTTCTTTCTTCACCTATTATGAAGAAATAAATGATACACAAGGTGCCTCACAAAAAAAAACAGGAAATTTGGTACAGTTTATTTAATTGTTGGAATTTTTGTTACAGTTATTTGAAACAAAAGCAAAGGATAGAAATTTAGTAGCTTAAAACAAAAACACAAATATCAGATGTGTTGTTTAGACTAAAGAAACTCAGTCCCCAATTTAAATGTTCTTTCTTCACCTATTATGAAGAAATAAATGATACACAAGGTGCCTCACAAAAAAAAACAGGAAATTTGGTACAGTTTATTTAATTGTTGGAATTTTTGTTACAGTTATTTGAAACAAAAGCAAAGGATAGAAATTTAGTAGCTTAAAACAAAAACACAAATATCAGATGTGTTGTTTAGACTAAAGAAACTCAGTCCCCAATTTAAATGTTCTTTCTTCACCTATTATGAAGAAATAAATGATACACAAGGTGCCTCACAAAAAAAAACAGGAAATTTGGTACAGTTTATTTAATTGTTGGAATTTTTGTTACAGTTATTTGAAACAAAAGCAAAGGATAGAAATTTAGTAGCTTAAAACAAAAACACAAATATCAGATGTGTTGTTTAGACTAAAGAAACTCAGTCCCCAATTTAAATGTTCTTTCTTCACCTATTATGAAGAAATAAATGATACACAAGGTGCCTCACAAAAAAAAACAGGAAATTTGGTACAGTTTATTTAATTGTTGGAATTTTTGTTACAGTTATTTGAAACAAAAGCAAAGGATAGAAATTTAGTAGCTTAAAACAAAAACACAAATATCAGATGTGTTGTTTAGACTAAAGAAACTCAGTCCCCAATTTAAATGTTCTTTCTTCACCTATTATGAAGAAATAAATGATACACAAGGTGCCTCACAAAAAAAAACAGGAAATTTGGTACAGTTTATTTAATTGTTGGAATTTTTGTTACAGTTATTTGAAACAAAAGCAAAGGATAGAAATTTAGTAGCTTAAAACAAAAACACAAATATCAGATGTGTTGTTTAGACTAAAGAAACTCAGTCCCCAATTTAAATGTTCTTTCTTCACCTATTATGAAGAAATAAATGATACACAAGGTGCCTCACAAAAAAAAAAACAGGAAATTTGGTACAGTTTATTTAATTGTTGGAATTTTTGTTATAGTTATTTGAAACAAAAGCAAAGGATAGAAATTTAGTAGCTTAAAACAAAAACACAAATATCAGATGTGTTGTTTAGACTAAAGAAACTCAGTCCCCAATTTAAATGTTCTTTCTTCACCTATTATGAAGAAATAAATGATACACAAGGTGCCTCACAAAAAAAAACAGGAAATTTGGTACAGTTTATTTAATTGTTGGAATTTTTGTTACAGTTATTTGAAACAAAAGCAAAGGATAGAAATTTAGTAGCTTAAAACAAAAACACAAATATCAGATGTGTTGTTCAGATTAAAGAAACTCAGTCCCCAATGTGGATGTTTTTTCTTAAAGAGAACAATCATCTCGTGTTAAAAATTTGATAACTGGAGAATCCTGGAACAAAAAATGGTTAAAAAATTTATATGCTAGTTAAATGTTTTTACTTCATTCATAAAGTAAAATATGTAGTTAATTTTTGTTAAATTGAAAACTTCCTGTTTTTTTTTTTTGTGAGGCACCCTGTATATTTAAATTTCTTTTTCAAGGATACGAGTCAAAGAAATGTTTTAAGATATACCCACTGATTATTTCTCTAGATCAATTTAAAAAAAAACAAAACTTATGTAGGCTATCATCGACATGAAGGTTATCAATCAGCTGGATAGGAACAACCTTCTATGGGAATGAGTAGTACCGGTTATGATCAGCCCCATCTCCTGCTGATGTCCTCACTATCATTACACACAATATTAGTCAGACCCTTGACGACCCACATACCACAACGACTATAGAATTATTTGAAGCAAAAGCAAAAGAAATTTAGTAGCTTAAAACAGAACAAAAACACAAATGTTAGATGTGATGTTCAAACTAAAAAAGTTAATTTCTTATTTTTTATTTTTGTAGGCCAATATGTAGTAATAAAATTAATAAACAAAATGTGTGTATGCGTATATATATATATATATATATATATTAAAAAAGGATTAATTCAAAGATGTTGAATAGCCATTTCGATATGAAGATCCCCACGGGGGACGACACATCACCTCAGCAACAGAAAAAAACCTTTCAGAAAGGAGCTCTCTTCCTGTATCATTTTTTAATATTAAAATAAATTTTTAATATTAATTAGGATCGGGTTTTTTGGAATTTACCTTCCTGCTTTTTTCCCTTGGATTGAAGTATCTGAATTAAAATATATATATATATATATATATATATATATATATATATATATATGCACTACCAGTCATAATAATAATTAGGCCATCCCAGTTTTTTTAAAAAATTATGTATTTCATCCTATTTTTAGTATTTATTGCCAAGTAGATAATTCTAAATGAAAATTGAATGGTTCTTTTGTTATTATTTGCAAAATTTTACAAGACAGCCAGGGAGCCTTTGCTTCGGCCAGCCAATAAGAAGAAGAGACTAGCATGGGGAAGAGAGCACAAAAACTAGACACCAGTAAAGTTTATTTGATGCACATGTTATTGTGCAGTATTAACAAAAGAAACATTCTATTTTCATTTAGATTATCCACTTAACAATAAATACTAAAAATAGTATGAAATACATCATTTCTTTTAAAAAAACTGGGGTGGCCTGATAATTATGGCCAATAGTGCGTGTGTATGTGTGTACATGCATATATATATATATATATATATATATATATATATACAGTGGAACCTGTCATATGTGACCACCCCTACTGCCATCAAAGCTGGTCGCATATGACAGGTGGTCGTTCATTAAAGGCTCACAGTCCTGACCTATTTATGACAGAAATGTATATTCCACTCACCAGAATCTACATATTAGAATATTAGAATTTTACCATGTAATCTGGTAATAAATAAGAACATAAGAAAATGGTCTAACTTTAAAGAAATTTATTCAGCATAATTAATTTAAAAATTTTAAAAATGTATTTACAACTGTCAACAAGAGACTAAAATATTTATTCACAAAAATATTTATTAAGTGAACTTAAAAAAAAGGCAATTATTTCTTTCTTTTTTGTGCCTGTACTGGTACTAGCCATTTCTTATAAAATATGTAGGTTGGAAAAATTTGCAACATATATGGTTTCAGTTTTTTTCTTAGAAGTGAGTGATAGCAAAAGAGAATCTGCAATAATACATCGAAAAAATAAACAATACAAAACATACAAAAAACTGACAGCGATCGTGGGTGGGGGTAGATAAACAGAGAGATAGATATAGATATACCCAGATAGAAATAGAGTAGATAGATACAAAAAAAATAAAGGAAAGAAAGAGATAGACATTTGAAAAAGGGGCATAATTGTGATTTTCCCAATCCCTGAATTTATCCAAGTCAGTACAGAGACTGCGACAAATCCCTTTGAACATGTCAAATGCAATACATGTTGTACAAAATAGCCATGTTTTACCATGAGGTGAACTCAAGCAATATACATTTCAACAAGAAATAACAGTTTGATACAACACTCCAATGACAAAACAATGAGGAAGTGTTCCTGACTGAGATTAAAGCAAAATGAAATAGATTACTCATTTAGTTTCTAGTAATTTAGAAGTTTGTTTTTTTTAAGTGATTTTTTATAACCCGGATTTTCCATATTTATTATTGGGGTGCCTCGGCACAAAACTTAGCTAAGAACACTGCAGACTATTATATTACAACTGTAAATTTTCAAGAAAATCTGATCAGCCATTTCCAGTTTATAGGTAACAGACACATACATACACACACACACACACACACAAAGTTTCATTTATAAATAAGTTTAGATTCAGTCAAATTTGTTCAGATATCGATGAGTCTATCACACCAACCATCCCAGTCCTGCATCAAGAGCTGAATGTAATTAGGGTGGCATCCTGTTTCATTAGATAACTGGTTGCTGTGAGGCCAACCTGTCTTGCTCTATGGCTAGGTGTCCAGAGCAGTAGATTACTTCCGAGTTCTTGTTTTACTTGCCAGCAGAGTCTTGCAAAGGTCATTAGAAAAGCATTCTATGTCATAACATAGCTGAACAATGTAGGTGGTTGCTGGGCAACCAAACCCGTCTTGCTCCGTGGCTAGGTGTCCAGAGCAGTAGATCACTCGTGAGTCCTTGTTTTGCTCGACAACATTGTCCAGCAAAAGTCAATAGAGAGGTAATCTGTGTCATAACATAACTGGTCAATGTAGATGTTTGCTGAGCAACCAACCTGTCTTGCTCTGTGACTAGGTGTTCAGAACATTAGACCACTCGTGAGTTCTTATTTTGGTCAGTAACACTGTCCAGCAAAAGTCAATAGGGAGGTATTCTGTGTCATAACATAACTGGTCAATGTAGGTGGTTGCTAAGCAATTAACCCGTCTTTCTCCGTGGCTAGGTGTACAGAACAGTAGATCACTAGGGAGTTCTTGTTTTGCTCGACAGTACTGTCCTGCAAAAGTCAATAGGGAGGCATTTTATGTCATAACTGGTCAATGTTGATGTTTGCTGGGCAACCAACCCAACTTGCTCCATAGCTAGGTGTCCAGAGTGGTAGATCACTCACAAGTTCTTATTTTGCTCGACAATACTGTCCTGCAACGGGCTTTCTGTGTTCATGTAAAATTGTAGAAATATCAGGGATGGTTCCAACTAGCTTGGATATAGTTGGGTGTTACTTTAGTTTGAAGTGAAGAACGAGTGAAAATTTATATAAAAACTGCCCGGATTTAGTCAACACAAAATATGACATTCTTCAGTACCAGAACAAAAAGCCCCCTCTGCTGGAAAGATTACATCGTTATATGTTGGAGATGTTCTCATTTTCAAAAAAAGAACAAAAGCCTATCTAAGAGAAGATAACTCTAATAAAACCCTGCAGCTTCATTGTGTCAGTCAGTTAAGTGCCATACGTGATACACGCTTGGGCGATCATGTCTCGAAAGAGACATGACTGACTGGGCAGAAGGTTATACCACAGTAGGTTGCCATTGCTTTCTGCAGAAGACTGGTTGCTGACCAAGGCTATAGAACCCAGTCTGTCCTGTTATTTGACTCATAGCTAGAGGGAGAAGAGATGTATTATATTATTACAAAGTAATTAATGGGGGATCAGTTTACTACTTCATAACAATAGAAAACCAATCCCCCACTTTATGACTATTAGAAGCCTTAATCATGATTCCAACTATTATATTCAGTCAGTCAGTTAAGTGCCATACATGATAGATGCTTGGGCGATCATGTCTCGAAAGAGACATGACTGACTGGGCAGAGGGTTATCCCGCAGTAGGTTGCCATTGCTTTCTGCAGAAGACTGGTTGCCAACCAAGGCTATAGAACCCAGTCTGTCCTGCTATTTAACCCATAACTGGAAGGAAGAGACGGATTAATACCTTTCCCAAGGGTATTTGTGCGAAAGTAAATACATTGTGTCAGCCAAGCCTAAAGTGTAGAACAGGCATGGGAAACCTTTTCCAACCAGTGAACTGCATTACTAAAAAAGATTCAAGGTCATTTTTTGTTAAAAGTGTCTTAGCTATTCTACAGAAGAATGTAAACATAAGCATCTCTCTTAGAAATGGAGAAACAGTTTTTCTATAATTAAAAAATTTAAATCTTGTTATTTTAACACAGATTTTTCTCATCAGATTCCAATTTTGCACATTTATAAATCTACCATTTATCTGTGCATTGAATATTGTCGTCATATCTGGTTAGGTGCTCCTGCTATTCATCTTGAGGTTCTCGACAAAATCCAAAGGAGGCTCTGCAACATAACTGATCCTGACCTGACAGCTTGCTTTCAGTCACTTTCTCACTGATTGGGATGTGGCTACCCTCTGTCTTTTCTACAAGTATTTTCATGGAAGCTGCTCAGACAAGCCTTTTTCCCTGGCACCCCAACCACATGTATTTATGCATGCTAGTAGATTGGCATCTAGGTACTACACTTTTACCATCAAAATAGTTAAATGCAACCATCTCTTCTACTCTAACAGTTTCTTTTCTCACACTTCCCATTTGTAAAATTCCCCTTCCCAAATAGCTATAATCTCCAAAAGTTTAAATGCAACGTCACTTGCCATCTTCTATCTACTTGATTCCCATCCATCTCTTATCTTTTCTTCAACATCACTATAGCTACAATCTCCAAAAGTTTAAATGCAACATCAATTGCCATCTACTGTCTACTCCATCTTTTATCCTTTCTTTGATATCACCTGTACCTTTTTCATTCTCACACTGTAATCCCAGCACACCTGCTTGAAGTAATAGTCAGTTAGTTAAGTGCCATAAATGATGAACACTTTGGGTGATCATGTCTCAAAAGAGACATGACTGACTGAGCAGAAGTTTGCCATTGCATTCTGCAGCAGACTGGTTGCTAGGCAAGGCTATAGTACCCAATCTGTCATATTATTTAACCCATAACTGGAGGGAAGAGACGGATTAATACCTTTCTCAAGGGTATTTGTGCGTAAGTGAATGGAAGGAAATTCAACTGGAATTCTAACTCGGTTCCTAGATTTCTCGTTTGGAGCTGATATTCATTGCACCACAATACACATCCTAAAAGTCAGTTCAAGGCCATATGGGATACACGCTTTGGGCGATCATGTCTCAAAAGAGACATTACTGATTAGGCAGGAGATTATCCTGCAGTAGGTTGCCATTTACTTTCTGCGGTAGACTGGTTGCTAGCCAAGGCTATAGAACCCAATCTATTCTATTACTTAACCCATAACTGGAGGGAAGAGACAGATTAATACCTTTCCCAAGGGTATTTGAGCATAAGTGAATGCAAGGAATTCAACTGGAATTATTAATTTATTCACTTGAAAATACAAAAACAAATTTAATAAAAGCTATATTTCTTCTCTAGAGAAAAAAAATTTTGATTGCTTCCCCGTTTCTAAAGCAAAAAGATATTTACACTTATGATCTTCTTTAGTGAAAATTGCCAATGGTTTAAATTGATAAAAACGTCATCCTGGACAAAAGTTTACAAGTTCAAGAAACACTGCACTTAATCAGTGATTATAACAAACGAGAATGAAACAAAACAAAACAAACCAAATTTTAAGAAATGTTAACCACCTCATGAAAATAGGCGTCTAATTCCAAAAGGCAAACAGTTTTCTCATGACTGGTGTAGACAAATTGATCCCCAACGACTAGTGCAGACGAGAGAATGACAAAGATAAGCCTACTATCTCCTGATATTCACAAGTGAAAAACAGGCGAACATTATTTCATACCTCAAGAGTCAGTCAATTAAGTACCATACGTGATAAACGCTTGGGCAAACATGTTTCTTTCAATTTATGACTGAATAGACAAAAGATTTTTCCACAATAGGTTGCCATTTCTTTCTGCAGGAGACAGATTACCAATCAAGGTTATAGAATCAAATCAGTTCTGCTATTTAATCCATATCTGGAGGGAGAAGAGATGGTTTTAATTAATAAATTTCCTAAGGTTTTTGCGCATAAGTGATTTCTCTGATTCCTCATTCCGAGCTGATATCCACTACACCACAATGCTAGCGAAAAATGAGCTTTAATTTTGCTGTGTATTTATTAGGGTTCTTAAAATTGTTATCGTTTTCCTAAAATTTCAACTCTTCCGTATCATGCGTAATAAAATTATGCAAAGAACTTAATCAAGGGAAGTAACTCACAATATGGTTTCATTAAATTTACCTCCCTTGCCGAATGCGTTTCTTTGTATTTTATTTTCTAAGCGCCGCTTTGATGTGGCACAAGGACGAAAAACGGGGTACCCGGTGAGGATCATTTATTTATAGATATTGGAAATGGGTTAAAAGCAAGACTATATATATATATATATATATATTACGGAGAATCCCGAAAATTAACGAAATGGTTTTAACAACCGATATATTTATTTGTTTGAACATTATTTTTTAATTGAAACTCGTATTTTTTGAGTAGATATTCTGTTTTTGAACAAACAGTATATTTATTTCTACCGGCCTGATTATTTACGATAAATACAAACTGTTACGAAAATGTATGACACTCAGTAGGATTTGAACCTGCGATCCCTATCAACCAAGGGGAAGCCACCAATTGATCTGGTGCGTCTCAGACCATTAGACCAAGAAATAATTCCACAGTCTAATTGAAGTCAAATCAAACCATACATAACACAATTTTCGAATCCTGCTGAGTGACACACATTTTCATAACAAAATTTATCGTAAATAATCAGGCCGGTAGAAATTTGTTTGATTAAAAACAGAGTGAGTATCAATTAAAAATAATGTTCAAACAAATAAATTATATTATATAGGTATCGTCTTGTCTAAAATGTTTAAATCTGCAAATCAAACCCGTTAAAAGGAGTAGCAAACCAAACATATTTACAAATGGCATCTATGAAATACACATTCTGTCAAACTTTTATCATGAAAGGTTTTTAAGATGTGAATCTTTAAATGTACGTCTTCCAATTATCACTGCCACCTTAATGTGTAGGTATTGTATTTGGTAGCGTTTGTCTATAAGCCTGTGGTCAAGATATCTCAAGACCCGCTGGATGGATTCAGACGAAACTTTCAGGGACGATTGGCCTCATGGCTAGCATGAACTGATTAGGTTTTTGGGGTCAATTAAGTTGTGCTGATATCGACTGAGCAAAAGCGAGAGACCGGATGTTTGCTCTATACTGACCAGAAAGCAAATGAACAAAAATCCTCTCTGTGCATGTGTATTCGCGCAGATGTTCTGGTTGAAAAATAAAAATTAATCAAATATCAAATTTCCATTTTGCGAGCCTACGCGAATTTTATTTACCAGCCAATGGGAAGCCCAGTATCAAATACAAGTATGAAATTCCAAACGAGCTGTTTTGATCCAAAGATATAAAAAGCGGATACAGACAAGACCCCAGCAGACAGACAGACAGACAGGTGAGAGTACCCAGTGTCTCCCCTTGACTTAAGTCGAGCGGCTACTATGTTTGCCTCTTTCCTTCTCCACTGTCTCAAAGGTACTTACTGACCTCAGGAGCGACTACTTCAAAGACATTCCTCACATACCTCCGCTCCCCACATTCCTAAGCCTTATCTCTTTCAGCTCATTATTTGCCATGAACATTCTAACATCCGTTGGACCTTTATATTCAAGTATTGCTTTAATTGTAAAACATTAATTGATATAAATGTATATATATATAAATGTTATTTTCAACTCAATTTGCTTTTCTTGATTTTATAATTATTTTATGACTTATAGTGGGCTATCTACCACAAGGCCAAATCCCGTCAACCTGCAACGGTATACAATTTTCACAATTTTAGATAAGCAACCCATAATAACGTACAGGATAAAGGTCTGTGTTATTTTTCGTTTATATTTTTTTCATGCGTTTCATATGCCAAATACTGAATTACATCTCCTAGGTTGCTTTACATCATTACATTTTCTGAATGCAGTTTTTTTTTCAATGTAAATATTTATAATATAAATTTAATATTTATTATCCAAAAGCAAAAACACAGTTAATTCATTGCAGCTATTCTCATTTTAATAATCATCTATTGCTAAAACTAAGATGATGTCAGTATTGCCTGGAGGTTTACGGTCTTGTTTTTGTTAATATGTAATTTGTTAGAATCAATTTTGTAATAAACTAGCAGTATAGCCCGGCGTTGCTCGGATGTAATGAAAGCTTTAAAACTAATCCATGGTCCTGGAGCTCAGACTCTTTGGACATTGGCACGAAAGACTAAAAAGCAATAGTTGTTTCCAGTTAAAGCGAAACCGATATCGGGGAAATTGAGTTGTCTGAGAAGATCTAAGATCTAGAATATTTGTGTGAAGTTTGGTGAGAATCTGATAAAAATTGTGGATTTGTATAAAGGACATACAGGCAAATAAACAGACACACACACACAAACATCTTGCCTTTTATATATATATATATATTATCGATTTTCTGCACTATTGTAAGAACTGCAACATTGAAACTTCTGAATATCGTTTCTTATGTCTTTGTCTATGAGTGTATCAAATTTGATTAATTTGATTAAAATCGGACCACTCCTTCTATAACCCAATTTTTTCGATTATCGATATTTATCGGTGTTACCTCGACACAAAACCTAGCTAAGAACACTCACAGATGCTTATAGTACAACTGTGTAAATTTTCAAGAAAATCGGTTCAGCCGTTTCGGAGTCTATAGGTAACACACACGCACACACACACACACACACACACACAGTTCCATTTATAAATAAGTTAGATTAGGTCCTTGGGTACAAATGTCCTGACCTACAACATTTTCTGGTTATCTATTATTTTTGTTTCAACTTATGCCATTTGCTTTGTAGGTCAGTTCCTGGCTGTATTTCATATTGGATTGTTGTAAATTCAGTCTCTTTTATTTGTTGTTTGTGGATACTTATTGCTCTACAACATGGCTCCTAAGCATAGTGTATTTGTTATGTTTGTGGATACTTATTGCTCTACAACATGGCTCCTAAGCATAGTGTATTTGTTATGTTTGTGGATACTTATTGCTCTACAACATGGCTCCTAAGCATAGTGTATTTGTTATGTTTGTGGATACTTATTGCTCTACAACATGGCTCCTAAGCATAGTGTATTTGTTATGTTTGTGGATACTTATTGCTCTACAACATGGCTCCTAAGCATAGTGTAATCTGTTCTGATGAAAAGGAAGGCCATCACCATGAAAGTGAAATTAAACAATGTTAAACGTACAGAGAAGGAAGAAACAATGATGAACATGAGCCAATTTTTAGTCAAGTGCTATATGTGATAAATGGGTGATCATGTCTTCATAGAGACATGATTGAGGGGGCAGATTTTCTCACAGTAGGTTGCCATTATTTTCTGCAGTAGACTGGTTGCCAACCAAGGCTATGGAACCCAATCTTTTTTGTTATTTAACCCATAGCAGGAAGGAGAAGTATTAATACCTTTCCCAAAAGAAACATGATTGACAGGGCAGATTTTCTCACAGTAGGTTGTCATTACTTTCTGCAGTAGACTGGTTGCCAACCAAGGCTATAGAACCCAAACCTTCCTGCTATTTAACCCATAGCAGAAAGGAGAACAGAAGTATTAATACCTTTCTCAAAAGAGACATGATTGCCAGGGCAGATTTTCTCACAGTAGGTTGCCATTATTTTCTGCAGTAGACTGGTTGCCAACCAAGGCTATAGAACCCAAACCTTCCTGCTATTTAACCCATAGCAGAAAGGAGAACAGAAGTATTAATACCTTTCTCAAAAGAGACATGATTGACAGGGCAGATTTTCTCACAGTCGGTTGTCATTACTTTCTGCAGTAGACTGGTTGCAAACCAAGGCTATGGAACCCAATCTTTTTTGCTATTTAACCCATAGCAGGAAGGAGAAGAGAAGTATTAATACCTTTCCTAAAAGAGACATGATTGACAGGGCAGATTTTCTCACAGTAGGTTGTCATTACTTTCTGCAGTAGACTGGTTGCCAACCAAGGCTATGGAACCCAATCTTTTTGTTATTTAACCCATAGCAGGAAGGAGAAGTATTAATACCTTTCCCAAAAGAAACATGATTGACAGGGCAGATTTTCTCACAGTAGGTTGTCATTACTTTCTGCAATAGACTGGTTGCCAAGAGCCTGCTTCAGGAAGATAGCATTGAAACATGTTCTAAAACACAGTAGATAAGGTCAGATACTTCCTGGAGTGGCTGGAGGGAAGAGACAGATTAATACCTTTCCCAAAGATATTTGTGCATAAGTGAATGCAACAAACTCAACAGGAATTTGAACTTGGCTCTCAGATTTCTCATTCTGAGCCAATATCAACTGCACCACAACATACATCCAAAGTTTGTCCCTTAGCTGATTGATGTTACCTTCTGCATCCTGACTCCAGAGATTTGTAGACAGACCCTCTGGGAATTAATCTATCCACTCTTCAAGGGATATCACCAACTGTCTGTTATACTTCTTGATTTTTCTTTACTATTTGCACTTTTTATTGGTGAAAATTGTTTTCAATAATGTGCATTCTTGTGTGTGCATCCATCTGCATGTATGTGTAGAATGATGTGATTATTTGCCCTTTTCATAATGTGTGGGCAGTTCACCGATAGACAGGACAATTGGCTGAGAAAACAATTGGCTTCATCTTGATTAAGAGAACTTCATTCAAACATATAATTCATCACATAATGTATTGTTAGTTAAAAACAAATAAAAAGAAAATTTCATAGGTGTGTTGTCATATCCAGCTATGGCAACAGAAAATTTTGAATGGAATTAACAATAAAGAAACTGAAACTGAGAGGCTTTAATAATGAATGCAGTAGAAATGGAAGCAATATTAATAACGCAGAGTGCTAATTAATATAATTATCAGTTTATTTTCTTAGATGTCATTCTTCTTCATTATATATAACAGTACCTGTGAAAATTTCCCGGTTTTCCTAATTTAATAATCTGTGTCATAATATTTAATAAATAAGTTCACTGGGTGCTCCAAAACTGAAATTCCTGTGGACATTTCCCAATTGTATAGTTACATATTTGAGATCAACAACTTTAACTAAATATTGCATTGACATTAATATGAATGCAGATCATTATTCAAAGAAGTGTCACGTTTTAGTTTCGGACGAGCCCCCAATTTATGTTCCTTTTTTTTCCGGACGAGCCCCCATTTATGTTACATTTTTTTCCAGACGAGCCCCCAATTTATGTTACGTTTTTTTTCCAGACGAGCCACCATTTATGTTACATTTTTTTTCCAGACGAGCCCCCAATTTATGTTATGTGTTAATCGTAACAAAAAAAAAAAACGAAAAATGATGGACCAAAACTCAGAGTTAAAATACAAATATTTAATTCACAAAACATTAGATAAAAATATTTACAAAATATACAGTTTCGCATTCAAATAGAAAACATAGTTTACTACAGGCAGGCGAAGTGTTACGAGGAAGAAAAGGAGAGAGAAGGTGTCAAATATCTTTACCCAGTTAAGTTGGTGGGGAAGTTAAGTGCCATACTTTTTGGAAATCCTTAAATGCATATATAAAGAATAATTATGGCCTTGATCAATGGGTAAAAATATGTATTTACCCAGATAGTTCCATGAAATTCTCTTTCAGGTTTTAGTTGTTCAGACTTTTCTGTGAGATTCTTTCGGCTGGATATAAATCCTTGAATTGAAATTGGTGCTGATGACATCAGCACATCCTTTTATCAACTGTTTCAAGTTTTAGTTTTTGTTGTCGACTTAGAGAGATTCTTTCGGCTGGATATACATCCCTGAATCAAAACCGGAGCTGATGAGTTCAACCCATCCTGCTATCAACTAACTGCTCCATTCCCAAAACCTATTTTAATAGGGGCTAACACCTAATTTGCATATTTCTAGAACCTTTTGAATTCTCTCGACTTGACTGGAACATTCTGGCACCTTCCAAATGTTCTATTTCTAATTTCCTTATTTTAACGACTACTTCATGAATTAAAACTTTTTGAAATAACACGTAGGACTCAGTAGAATCCATTACTATAACTTTTTATACATTATTAATATTATTTTAATATATAAATGCATCCTCGTAACAGTAATACAAGTAGGACTCAATAGAATCCGTTACTATAACTTTTTAGACATTATTAATATTATTTTTATATATAAATGCATCCTCGTAACAGAAGTAAGAAGAAAGATTTAAAATTGACAAAATTTACCAGATAGAACAATTGGCTGAATATTGATTAAGAGAAATTCATTCAAACATTTATCATAAAAAAGGATTGTTAATTAAAAACAAATAACAAAGAAAATTATTTATGAAAACAAATTACACTGGTCAACAAAATAATTTTTGAAATGGCGCCATAACACCAATAATCTTTTTTAGCTAATTTGAGGACATTGAATCTGAAAATGACCTTATTTTTTCTTAATTAACTACTTTTTTTCATTTGTTTTTTTTACCAATGGCAATACTTCTTAAAGTAAAATCGTAGACAACTCTCAATTCATATTTAAACCAACAAATATTGATCTAATTATTGAAAAATACTATTTTTTCAATAAAAATCAGACCCTACATCTTCAAAAATAACCAAAACCAACAAATATTTTCATCAAATCATTTAATAAACAGCAGAAATAAAACCTTCATGAATATCTAAACTTATTTATAAATGGAACTTTATCTGTGTGTGTGTGTGTGTGTGTGTATCCGTTACCTATAGACTCTGAAATCGCTGAACTGATTTTCTTGAAAATTTACACGGTCGTACACGCATCTGCAAGTGTTCTTAGCTAGGTTTTGTGTCGAGGTACCCCCCGATAAATATCGAAAATCGATAATCGAAAAAATTGGGTTATAGAAGGAGTGGTCCGGTTTTAATCAAATTTGATACACTCATAGACAAAGACATAAGAAACGATATTCAGAAATTTCAAGGTTGCAGTTCTTACAATAGTGCAGAAAATCGATAATATATATATATTAAAGTTTTCATTACACCTGAGCAACGCCGGGCTATACTGCTAGTAAGAACTAAGGTAAAAATTTTCTTTCTTGATTGTCATGTTCAATGTTATTTAAGTCCCTTTTCATACTCCATTAGTAGTCAGCCCTCATTCGTTTGTCCCACCATCCCTGGTAGAATTCTTCCATTGTTTTGATATACTGATGGAATCATTATTTTTGCTCATCACTCAAATTGCCGCAATTTTCCAGAAATTTATCTAGACGGCTATGTAAAAAATGAACCATAATACTCTATTAGCGTATTACTGATAGAAAGGGAAGCAATAATGATGCGGATTGATAAAGTTTATCAGTTAATTCAAATTTTGGTGATGAGTTGGAAAAGTTTGGTACTTTTAGTTTAAAATTTTTGACTCAAAAATTTTTTTTCTGATAAAATAGTTTATTTCAGGTGGCTGCCATGAACTGCTCAACACACCTGAAAACTAATGAGTTTCAATGACCTTTATTAATTAAATATTGTGGTCAGCAAAGATCATAAATTGATCCAAAAAAATGAGCAATTTCAGTTCAGCAAAAGCAGTTGCTAACCGTGAAAATCCGAGATCATTTTCAGAATCAACACTATCAAATTAGCTAAAAGATGTGTTTCGTTTCTTGGGACCAAAAATCGTGTTGACCAGTGTTATTGATGAAGAGCAAGTATAAAAGATATTCATAGACAAAACATTTTTAAAAATGAAAACAATTTATTTGCTAAAAAAAAAAAGAACTTATTTAAAACTCTTACATAAAATTATGTGTACAAGCTCTTAAAAATTGGAGACCATTTTCTTTGTTATAGTTGACCTCAAGTTTTTCGGGGATCTGTCCTGTCTGTGAATTGTCTGACTACCAAAGAGCTGGAAGAAGAACAGATGGATTATATTATATTATATTAATAAGTTGTAATTAGTGGGGGATCAGTTTATCACTTCATAATAATAGAAAACAGAACCCCCACTTTAGGTCCATAATTTTAATTTTATGCAGTTATCATGTGCAAACAGTTCGCCGATGGACAATTGGTTGACAGACACTTCACAGACAGGACAATTGGTTGAGAAGACAAGTGATCAAATCTTGATGAAGAGAACTTCATTCAAACATAATTTATTGCATAAAGGATTGTTAATTGAAATCAAGTAACAATGAAAAGTTTTCTTATTTTTGAAGTCAAATTATTGATAAAGAGCAAGTAAAAAAAAATATTCATAGAGACAAAACATTTGTAAAAACGAAAACAATTTATTTGCTAAATTGAAGCAGTCGTACATACAAACTCTGACATACGATTATGTGCACAAGCTCTTAAAAATTGCAGGTTATTTTCCTTGTCATAGTTGACAATAAGCTTTTTTTTGAGTCTTTCTTTAAGGTGCATGTTCTTTCTGTTTGCTCGTGCCACATCTATCCCTGATAACACCAGTCCTATTATCTCAGAGCTTGATTGCTCAACCCTCGGCTTCTGAATTTACTTGGGTAATTCAAAGTGGTGAAAACTGACTCTTCAGCAAGTTGTTGGTTTTCAGTAGATCATTGAGAATGATGGACTTATATACAGTTCTTCATTAGTAATTGGTCTTTTTCGTCTCACAGTACGCTTAAGTGATTCCTTTTTCGGTAAGGCGTCAATAATACTTAAGGGGATATTGGCAGTAACACTATCAATTATTGCACTAGGCGACTGTTCGGATCGTTCGGCAATATACCTTATTTCTTCTTTTACTTTTGAAGCACTATTTTCAATTGGTGTTGGTGGATGCGAGTGTTCCGAAGGCATTCTCCTAATTACATCGTTGATTGTTGTCAGTCTTGCGTTGCACAGTTTTCGTTGTTCACACCTCCAGTAAATTTTAGATTCTCTAGTTTTGTCAACAATATAGGCATATCCCTCAAATAAAAGCTTTCTGCCTCCTTGTTCTGTTTTGACAAAATCTGTGATGACAACTGAAGGGCTTAGAAAGAATTTTCTAAAAAAAAAAATAGAAAAAACTGTATGAGAGTTTGAACTTGAAAAGACTTAAAGTGTCGACTAATTGTCCTGTCTGTGAATTGTCTGTTAGCAAACTGTCTGTCAGCAAATTGTCCAGCATACCTATTTCATGTCCAGTAGACTGTAGTATCAACACTAGTTTTTTTTTTTATAATCATATTGCCCCAAGCAAGGCATTTTACTGCCACTGTTTTGCAGGGGGTTACAAAGAAGAAAAGTTATGAGAAAGAGTGACAGGCTATAGGGGGTATCAGGAATTGGAAAAGAGTAGGATGAGAATACTGATGAGAGTAGAGTGGACAGAGAAAGAAGCATGAGAGAGAGGATGCAGGTTACTGAGATAGGAGATGACTTTACATTTAAATTCTTGGAGATTGTAGCTTTCAAGAAAGCAAGTAAACACAAGGGAATTCCACAGGCGGGAAGTGCAAGAAAAGAAGCTGCTGGAGTAGAATTTGCATTTACAATTTATTGATTTTACAGTAAAAGGATGGGACCTAGTTGCTAATCTTGTGGCTTGAGTAAATTTATATATAGGGGACACCAGTGAGCTAAGTTCATTGGAGCAGAAGCTGTGAAAGTATTTGTAGAAGAGACACAGGGAAGATACACTGTGTCGGTGAGAAAGTACTGTATCCGATCTGCCAAGTCGGGATCTATCACATTAAAGATTCTCTGTTGGATCTTGTCAAGGACACCAAGGTGGATAGCAGGAGCACCCGACCAGATATGGCAGCAGTATTCAATGCATGGGCAGATGGTAGATTTATACATGTGCAGGATTGGTTCAGACAGAAAAAAAACTCCCGACACAGAGAACCGACTTTCTATCTAATATTCAGTATGACCCGGATATAAGAGAGATTTTCTCTGGTTCCAAATTAGAGCCTGTGGTAATGTATATAAAATAGACCAAACTCGGTTATAAGAGAAACCCGGATATAAGATAATTTTATCCGGTCCCGGGAACTCTCTTATATCCGGGTTACACTGTATTTTATAGTTTACCTATGATATAAAAAAATAATAGAGAAAGTTTTCAAATAAGTTTTAAATACAGGATGTCCATTAAGTTTGTGTGCCCTTTAAAAAATTTATAACTTTATTTGTTGGTTGGTTGTTTTGTTTTTATATCAACATATATCATATCAACCTCGGTGGGTCATTTATTGCCAACTAAATTTTTTTTTTATTGCTGGTAATACCTTTTTTTCTTTCAACAATTTATTGTTGTTTTTTATATAAGTTTTTGTGTCTCGTAATACTTTTTTCTTTTTTGAGTATCAAGATTCATTGGGATTTGTTTTTTTTAAGGGCAGGGTCCCAAAGTCCTACCCTTGTTATTTAACCCATAACTGGAGGGAAGGGACAGATTAATACCTTTCCCAAGGGTACCAGTGCTTAAGTGAATGCAGAGTATTCAACTGGAATTCGAATTCGGCTCACCGATTTCTCTTTCCGAGCTGATATCCACTGCACCACAACGCACATCCGTCACTACAGCACCTGATATTCCCAAGCAGTCACCCATCTAAATACTGCTCAACGTTGCTTAACTTCGGTGATCAAGCTAGAACCAGTGTATTCAACGTGATAGGCCGTAAGCCTAACTTTATTTGTATTTGCAAGCGAGTTTTGTTTGACCGCATATCAACAACTCTATGGGTTATTTAATGTCAAAAAGGTGGGGTTTTAAAGTATTTTTTTAATGTTTGGTTATAGTGAGAAAGTTGATTTAGTCAAATTTTAATGAGATTTTTTTTATTTTAGAAAACTGAAGATATATTCTAGTTTGGTATTCAAAAACGTATTGCTGGTTATAATTTTTTTTTCCTTTAAAAATGTGTTATGGCAATATTTTTCCTTCAAAAATCTATATTTTTCTATAAAAGCTTATTTTTATGTATATATTTCTATAAAAGTCTATTTTTATATTTTCATAATGTTTTGACTCCAGTTTGGGAGTTAACTATTTGCCCATAGCTGGGACCCTAACAGGTGCTACCACTCTGGGTCAGGGTGAACCTGGGAACAACAGCAATTAAGAGGTGGCTCCATGCTCCTCACAACCTCCCAATCAGAGGCCTTGCTGCCAGATACAGTTTACTGTCATACCCAGGACCATATTTGTATTTGCAATCGTTATGATTTGTAAAAAGGCTTAGAAAGAAGTAAACCTATATTTTTAAGGTTTTATTGAAATTCTATTTAAGTTTCCACGAGTCCACCATCATTAGCAATACAAAGGGTAATATGATTTTGCAGTTCAAGGAAAACATTTGCCAACTGATTTACAGTAATGATTGAAATCACATTAGTATCAATAATTATACTTAAAACTAAGTACATTAAACTTTATAACATTTTTTACAGATTATCTATCACAAATACAAATCTAATCAAAACTTATTTATCAATTGAACTTTGTCTGTGAGTGTGTGTGTCCCCGTTACCTATAGACTACGAAACGGCTGAACTGATTTTCTTGAAAATTTACACAGTTGTACTATAAGTGTCTGTGAGTGTTCTTAGCTAGGTATTGTGTTGAAGTACCCATGATAAATATTGAAAAAATCATGTTATAGAAGGAGTGGTCCGATTTTAATCAAATTTGATACACTCAAAGACAAAGACATAAGAAACGATATTCAGAAGTTTCCAGATTGCAGTTCTTACAATAGTGCAGAAAATCGATAATATATATATATATATATATATATATATAAAAGGCAAGATGTTTGTGTGTGTGTCTGTTTATCTGCCTGTATGTCTGTATTTTTTCAGCACTTCTATTTTAGTTTTTGCTTTGGGTTTGGCTCTAAGTAGGTATAATTGTAGTTCTTAGTCTCAGCCATGATACCATTTACTCAGAAGACTTATTTAGCCTTCAAAATTCAGTTTACGACAAAAAAAACTTATTTGATATCGATACCAGGAAATCAAAATTTGACTTACATCCATTCATTTTTCTTTCAGTCTACGGTTTCGCTTTAACTGGAAACAACTATTGCTTTTTAGTCTTTCATGCCAGCATCCAAAGAGTCTGAGCTCCAGGACCATGGATTAGTTTTAAAGCTTTCATTATATCCAAGCAATGCCGGGCTATACTGCTAGTAAAGTTATAAATTTTTTAAAGTACACACAGATTTTATGGAGTTCAAATTCCAGTTGAATTTATTGCATTCACTTGTGTACAAAGAATCTTGGGAAAGGAATGAATCCGTCTCTTATCTCTGCAGCTATGGTTTAAATAGCACAATAGATTGGGTTCTATAGCCTTGGTTGGCAATCAGTTTACTGCAGAAAGTAATGGAAACCCACTGTGCTAAAATATGCGGCCCATACTGCCATGTCTCTTTTAATTAACGGACTTTAAATATACATTTTTAGCCATTGTAGTAATTATGAGGGATCAATTTATTAATAACAACAGAAAACTGATCCCTTACTTTATGTTCAATATACTATTAGTTTATCAATAGCATAAAAAATGATGGCATATTTGAAATAGATTTAGTTAGGTTTTCTGTACAATTATGGGAATTTTTTCACATGTAAGTCTTTAAAAAATTTGGTTGAGTCATAAAAAATTCTTGTTTCAAGGAACCAATTGTAACGACAAATGTATCCTCTTAACTATGACTCATACTTATGACAAACCTATCATCCTAGCTTCTAATCATACTCCTTACAAACCTACCACCCTAGCTTCTCATCATACTCCTTACAAACCTACCACCCTAGCTTCTCATCATACTCCTTACAAACCTACCACCCTAGCTTCTCATCATACTCCTTACAAACCTACCACCCTAGCTTCTCATCATACTCCTTACAAACCTACCACCCTAGCTTCTCATCATACTCCTTACAAACCTACCACCCTAGCTTCTCATCATACTCCTTACAAACCTACCACCCTAGCTTCTCATCATACTCCTTACAAACCTACCACCCTAGCTTCTCATCATACTCCTTACAAACCTACCACCCTAGCTTCTCATCATACTCCTTACAAACCTACCACCCTAGCTTCTCATCATACTCCTTACAAACCTACCACCCTAGCTTCTCATCATACTCCTTACAAACCTACCACCCTAGCTTCTCATCATACTCCTTACAAACCTACCACCCTAGCTTCTCATCATACTCCTTACAAACCTACCACCCTAGCTTCTCATCATACTCCTTACAAACCTACCACCCTAGCTTCTCATCATACTCCTTACAAACCTACCACCCTAGCTTCTCATCATACTCCTTACAAACCTACCACCCTAGCTTCTCATCATACTCCTTACAAACCTACCACCCTAGCTTCTCATCATACTCCTTACAAACCTACCACCCTAGCTTCTCATCATACTCTTTCCAAGCCTACCACCCTAGCTTCTCATCATACTCTTTCCAAGCCTACCACCCTAGCTTCTCATCATACTCTTTCCAAGCCTACCACCCTAGCTTCTCATCATACTCCTTACAAACCTACCACCCTAGCTTCTCATCATACTCCTTACAAACCTACCACCCTAGCTTCTCATCATACTCCTTACAAACCTACCACCCTAGCTTCTAAACATACTCCTTACAAACCTACCACCCTAGCTTCTCATCATACTCCTTACAAACCTACCACCCTAGCTTCTCATCATACTCCTTACAAACCTACCACCCTAGCTTCTCATCATACTCCTTACAAACCTACCACCCTAGCTTCTCATCATACTCCTTACAAACCTACCACCCTAGCTTCTCATCATACTCCTTACAAACCTACCACCCTAGCTTCTCATCATACTCCTTACAAACCTACCACCCTAGCTTCTAATCATACTCCTTACAAACCTACCACCCTAGCTTCTCATCATACTCCTTACAAGCCTACCACCCTAGCTTCTCATCATACTCCTTACAAGCCTACCACCCTAGCTTCTCATCATACTCCTTACAAGCCTACCACCCTAGCTTCTCATCATACTCCTTACAAACCTACCACCCTAGCTTCTCATCATACTCCTTACAAACCTACCACCCTAGCTTCTCATCATACTCCTTACAAACCTACCACCCTAGCTTCTCATCATACTCCTTACAAACCTACCACCCTAGCTTCTCATCATACTCCTTACAAGCCTACCACCCTAGCTTCTCATCATACTCCTTACAAACCTACCACCCTAGCTTCTCATCATACTCCTTACAAGCCTACCACCCTAGCTTCTCATCATACTCCTTACAAACCTACCACCCTAGCTTCTCATCATACTCCTTAGAAAATCTACCAAGGATGACTAAGTAAACCTGGTCACTGCTCTTGAAATGAACCTCCAATCAGTGGTTAACTGGGGCAAGAAATGGATTGTAAATTTTAATGCCTCCAAAACAAAATTGCTTTCCTTTAACCACCGGCTTACAGACATATCATGTTGAATATACCCGTTCTCACTCAATCACCAAATTTAAGCAACATTGAGCCTGGTCAGTACTTCGATGAGTGACTGCTTGGGAATACCAGGTGTTGAAAGGGACGGATTAATACCTTTCCCGAGGGTACCAGTGCTTAAGTGAATGCAAGATATTCAACTGGAATTTGAACTCGGCTCACCGATTTCTCTTTCCGAGCTGATATCCACTGCACCACAACGCACATCCGTCACTAAACGCATACAGCACCTGGTATTCCCAAGTGGTCACCCATCTAAGTACTGAAACGTTGCTTAAATTTGGTGATCGAGTGAGAACCGGTGTATTCAACATGATATGGTCATAAGACCCATGTGAATGTAAGTGTGCTACAAAATTGGCATCTAAATTCACCCTTTTACCGCTGAAATAGTTAAATTTAACTTGCACTTCTACTCCAACAGTTTCTTTTTTCGCACTTTCAACCTGTGGAACTTCCTTCTGTTTACTTGTTTCCCTGATAGCTACAATTTTCAAAAATTTAAATGCAACATCAGTTGCCATCTTTTATCTTCTTGAATCCAGTTCATCTTTTATCCTTTCTTCAATACCCACTGTACCCAGTCTTTTCTTTCACTATAACCCCCCCATGAACTAGTGACAATCCTGTCTTGCTTGGGCTGAAATAATTAAAAAAAATAAAATTTCAATCCTAAACATGGAACAAGGGATAAACCTCTTCTCCTACTCAAAAGAACAGAGAGGAATCATTGCCGCTTTTTGATCTGTAAAATGCTTTGATGGGAAAAACTTTCTCTAATGAAATCCAAATTAGAATCTTCTTTGAAAACTTTTTCACATCAAAACCTGTAGAATTTTACTTAAAAGATATTGAAAAATCTGCCTGATAAGTGACAAATCACTGCAAATAATGGCGAAAAAAATATATATATATATAATTGAATGAAATGAAATTTCACTTATTTTCTGAAGAATAAAGAAAAAAAAACAGAAATCTATATAAATAAACCTAATGTCTTCCCCAATTATTATTTTGATCGTACTCTGTTAAAGCGTTTTTTTTTTTTTTACTTCTTTGTTTTAATAAACATTTTGGAATAGTCAGCCATTATTTCAACAATGACATTGCCGCTGTAAGGGAAGTAACTCTAATTAACTTGCATGCACTGACAAAAAATATGCAACTTGATGAAAATAATACATTTTAGGTTCATGAAATCAATGAGGATTTTGTATTTTGTTTTCTTTTAAACAAAACAATCAAAATGCTTATTTTCTGAAATTGATTGATTTTTTCATAAGAATACATGCCAAAATATGATTCCACTATCTTTTCTAAATTGTAAGCAATTGACACAGAAAATAAAGAAATGGAACATGGAAAGCGATGAATGGCTATGTCCTGAAGAGATTTAAAAAATAAAATAAAATAAAATTGTGTTCATAAAATCTAGTCTGTCAATAAACACCCTTGCTACAACAAACTTTCAATATATTAACCCAAATACACTTAGTGCTTAATCAATAAAACTCAAATTTTTTTGCCCTCATAATATTTAGCATTTAATATTCATTTAAAAAAAAAAAAAACCTTTTGGGCTTTAACCATTTGTTGCATATTGGTTACAATTGTAACCAATATGCAACAAAGGGTTAATTTTTATTTACCCACCACACACACACAAAAAAAAAAAAAAAAGAAAAAAAAAACACAACTCAATAACATATGGCCCAGTGGATAGAAGTATTGATTGGATCCAGTGACTTGACCCAAAAGAGTTGCAAGTTTAATATCTGGCTACAGAAGTGGTCAACAAATAACTTAGAGTTAAGTTAAAGGGAGATAACTACATGACATTTGGAAGTGGCATTGCACATGGAATGAGAATGATATAGACAAGTATTCAAAATAAAAGGTTCGGTTTGAAATTCCTTGCACCTAAAGAAGGCCCGAGTGTACAGCGACCAAAATGTCAAAGATTAGGACAACAGTCCTAACCACATAAATAACGTAAATACTACCTCATTGCAGAAGTATAGATAAATAAGACTCAGAACTATATATAACAAATTTTTATATTTGTCTGGACGCAGATCTTTCCTTGTAGCTGTTTTCCAATCATCAACGTAGCTAGCATGGGTTGAATGGGGTTTTTCTTAATGGCTCTTTTTCAGGCCAGCCAATTTTGTGTAAGGCCTTAAATTATCTACACTTATTTATAAATGGAACTTTGTCTGTATGTGTGTATCCGTTATCTATAGACTCCAAAATGGCTGAACCGATTTTCTTGAAAATTTACAGTTGTACTATAAGCGTCTGTGAGTGTTCTTACCTAGGTTTTGTGTCGAGGTACCCCCGATAAATATCAAAAATCGAAAAAATCGTGTTATAGAAGGAGTGGTCCGATTTTAATCAAATTTCATACATTCATAGACAAAGACATAAGAAACGATATTCAGAAGTTTCAAGGTGTGTGTGTCTGTTTATCTGCCTGTATTTTTTTCAGCCCTTTTATTTTAGTTTTTGCTTCGAGTGTGGCTCTAAGTAGGTATAATTGTAGTTCTTAGTCTCACCCATGATACCATTTACTCAGTGGACTTATTTAGCCTTCAAAATTCAGTTTACGACGAAAATACTTATTTGATATCGATAACAGGAAATCAAAATTTAACTTACATCCATTCATTTTTCTTTCAGTCTACGGTTTCGCTTTAACTGGAAACAACTATTGCTTTTTTAGTTTTTCGTATCAACATCCAAAGAGTCGGAGCTCCAGGACCATGGATTAGTTTTAAAGCTTTTATTACACCCGAGCAATGCCGGGCTATACTGCTAGTCTTTGATAAGCTAAGTCCATGTTTTACATGGCCTACCTATCATGTGTAATTGAACCATCATGAAATATTGGAGCGAGTTTTACAGCTGCATGCCCTGACTGACACCAACCAGTTTAGGAGACTGGAAGCTCAGTGATTTTATCGAGACCTCTAGAAAGATTGCCTACCAAGGTTAGAGAGTTCAGTCTACCCTATTATACACAGAGTAGGCGTAGAGGTTTTTATTTCAGAGATTTTCTTCTCTTAGAAAAGTTGTAATCCAAAGCAAAAGACTCTTGTTATAGTTATTTGTTGTTGTCAAATGTTTCAGCATAAGATAGCCAACCAAGAATTGGTAAAAATGTCAAAGGGCATCTATATTATAACTAGCAGTATAGCCTGGCATTGCTCAGGTGTAATGAAAGCTTTAAAACTAATCCATGGTCCTGGAGCTCAGAATCAGTCTAAAGAATATTTGTGTGAAGTTTGGTGAGAATCAGATACAAATTGTGGATTTGTATAAAGGACATACAGAGAGATAAACAGACACACACACAAACATCTTACCTTTTATATATATATATATATATATATTATCGATTTTCTGCACTATTGTAAGAACTGCAACCTTGAAATTTCTGAATATCGTTTCTTATGTCTTTGTCTATGAGTGTATCAAATTTGATTAAAATCGGACCACTCTTTCTATAACCCGATTTTTTCGATTATCGATATTTATCGGAGGTACCTCGACACAAAACCTAGCTAAGAACACTCGCAGACGCTTATAGTACAACTGTGTAAAGTTTTGGAGTCTATAGGTAATGGACACACTCACACACAGAAACAAAGTTCCATTTATAAATAAGTTTAGATTTAGATTCTGCTTGTTAGTTACTTAGTTCATCCGTCCGTTACACCACACTCTCTACATGAGATTTTCTTTCCCCTTTATCTTTTTACTCTCCTCAGCCTTTCACTCACCTTTGCCAAATGGAAGGGTAGTAAAGAGTGAGAGAGTAGGAGGAGAGAGCCTATAGCATTACCATAGCAGTAGCAGCTTAAGCTGGTGGTTGTAGCAGTAATTGTGTGTGCATATGTGTGTGTACTGTACAATATAGTAAAAGTAGGTAGGTTTGTTGTCGTATCCTGCGACCTAATAACGAAATTTCTGGCCTCTACACTCTTGGCCATTACTCAGTTGGTCTTTTCTGTTTACAATAACCATAGGAGCCTTTAAAGTAACTTTAATTATTTTAAAAGATTTTTTAATCCCTTCTAACATTTTCAAATTTTGTCAGAAAGTTTTGTTTTGATTTTAGTTAGTGGCTGAAGAAACATTACAACTGTTTTACAATGGAAATGTAATGATTGCATCACCCACTTTTTTGGGTGACAAACACATTAATTTGAAAATTCTTCCAAAAATCAAATAATTGTCGGATTTTAATGAAACTATCAGTACTCCTTCACAAATGAATGAAATTATTTTTGAAATTATTATTTAAAAATCTTGATAAAAATATTTTTTTTTACCTCTGTTACCCCCCACCCCCACTCACTCCACGTAAATCCATGAAATCTTAAATTTTATACTGATGGCTAACTTTTGTTTTATTTGTTCAATGCAGGACTCATTGGGGAATATAAATCATCTATTTTTTTTATTTTAAGTTTGCAATCATTATCCGAAAATCTTCTCTGAAGAGTAAAATAAAAAATGCAATAAAACTCTGATATAATTTGATAAGCTTTTAATTGCTGGAATAAATAATAACTATTAAGGACATTATACTCTGAAGAAAAAAAATTTTTCGATTAATAATAAAACTATTTTTATTAAACTTTTCAATTTTAGATAGGCAATATAATCATCAATTCTTAACTAAAAAGTTTACTCGCAATCAATTCTTTGAAGATTTTAAAATATTTTTAAACTTTATATATTATTAAATTATTTAATAATAATAAGAATAATAAAAAAATGAAAACAATTCTTTTAAATTTTATTAATTTATTTTTTTATTAAGATGTTACTATCATTTGTAGTATGACTAAGTAAACTTTTTCCAGGAAATCATAATTCTCCTTCTGTGGAAATTACACGGGTTCTGCTAGTTAGTATATAAATGTTATAGTCTCTTTAATATGTTGTTGCTAAACTCATAATAAATTTGGTGAGTGTTGGTTGATTTTAATAGACTGGGCCTAGAAAATTTGGAGTCTTTGTTTATTTTTTTATGGTGTAGTTTATTGATGTTGTCAACAGGTATTTTTTTTATGTATTGTGAAAGTGAACAGGAATATGTTTTAGATGTTGTGCAATAGAATTTGTATCTGATAAAGGAAGATTACCTACGAAGGTTAGAGAGTTCCGCCTACCCTTTTCTACACATAGGGGTGTAGAGCTTTTTATTTTTATTTTAGAGACTTTCTTCTCTTAGACAAGTTGCTATACAAGACGAAAGACTCTTACCCGGCCTGAACAGTTTAAGGCCACACTTAAAAAATAAATGTGATTTCTTTTTGTGTATGTGAGAGAGAGAGAGAGAGAGTGAAGAAAACTAGGAAATTAAGAACTAAATGATATATGTATAAAATTATGTGATGTTTGAAAACTACACAGTACTAATGATGTGACAATGCCCCCGCAACAATAATGATGTGACAATGCCCTTGCAACAATAATGATGTGACAATGCCCCCGCAACACTAATGATGTGACAATGCCCCCGCAACACTAATGATGTGACAATGCCCCCGCAATACTAATGACGTGACAATGCCCTTGCAACAATAATGATGTGACAATGCCCCCGCAATACTAATGACGTGACAATGCCCTTGCAACAATAATGATGTGACAATGCCCCGCAATACTAATGACGTGACAATGCCCTTGCAACAATAATGATGTGACAATGCCCCCGCAATACTAATGACGTGACAATGCCCTTGCAACAATAATGATGTGACAATGCCCCCGCAATACTAATGACGTGACAATGCCCTTGCAACAATAATGATGTGACAATGCCCCCGCAATACCAATGACGTGACAATGCCCTTGCAACAATAATGATGTGACAATGCCCATCAATACTAATGACGTGACAATCCCCTTGCAACAATAATGATGTGACAATGCCCCCGCAATACTAATGACGTGACAATGCCCTGCAACAATAATGATGTGACAATGCCCCCGCAATACTAATGACGTGACAATGCCCCCGCAATACTAATGACGTGACAATGCCCTTGCAACAATAATGATGTGACAATGCCCCCCGCAATACTAATGACGTGACAATCCCCTTGCAACAATAATGACGTGACAATGCCCTTGCAACAATAATGATGTGACAATCCCCTTGCAACAATAATGATGTGACAATGCCCCCGCAATACTAATGACGTGACAATGCCCTTGCAACAATAATGATATGACAATGCCCCCGCAACACTAATGATGTGACAATGCCCTTGCAACAATAATGACGTGACAATGCCTATGCAACACTAACAGAAGATTAAAATACCAAATTATAAAAATAATAATAATAATAATAATAATAAATAAATCAAAAACAAAAAAAAAGACAGGTTGTACTAAATGATCTTTTTTTAATGATTACTCAAAAAAATTTTTTTTTTATTATTTTTAAAAATCAATGCTAAAAATAAACCTGAAACAAGTTTAAAATATTCCTGTGACCTCAACAAGACTTACTGGTCAGGGTTAGAACCATCGTCTATGTGGCCTGCCCTCTTCAGTTCTTTGTAAAGCAAACTGTTCTCTGCCACCAGAAACGAGAGCGTCTTCTCCTGATAGTAATTTGTCTTTATCTCAATATTGTCGATGATGTCAGAGAGAGGATAAGCCCGCATTATCTCCTTGCCTGGACAATCAAATTTTATGTTGTTCACATGAACATGAAAGTGGTAATAAGATGGCTCATAATGGCAGTACATACGCAGTTTGCAAGGAGGCAGACCATACTTTTCAAAAATTATTTGCTGAAAAAAAAAAAGAGAGAGAAGATTTTAACATACTTGAAGTCACCAAAGAATCAGTTGAAAAAGAAATTAGTTTTAATGTCTGATCTTTGTTTGGGTACGGATAATAACTAGACTTGATAGAAGATAGCTAGCTTAACTTACCAATGATAATACGTGTTGTAATATTTTGTATCTTTGTGGGTATAATTGACAAAGAAGTGGATACAAATATTAGCATTGAGAGGAATATTTTATTTTCTTATTTTTACATACTTTCGTGTTAAGTGTCTGCTAGCAAGAGAACACATGTTGCCTGCTTAGAAGCTAGAGAGGGACTGGTCAATCCTTTAGGTCAAGCATGGGTCGGGGAGATAGAGAGAGTAGGGGAAAGAGAAATAGTAGCGGAGAAAGAAAAGGGAATAGATTTGGGTATCTTAGTTCTTGGGAGTTATTTAGAGACAGAGAGGGTAAAAGAAACCATGTATTCTCTGCATGGTAGTAGTATCTGACCTGAGGTCATTTTGGTTCATTCCTACAATACTCTCCTACCAGATAACGGGTGTTTTTTTTTTTTTTTTTTTTTTTTTAATAATAATAATAAAAGTATTCATTATCTTTTTTCCATTTGACTCTCCTACCAGAGTTTGTTGTCTTTATTTTATGTTCCTGTACTTCTTCAGGAGGTAAAATATCAGGCTCTTTATTTTTGTTGGTAGTTGTATTTTGTGTACATTTTTGCTTGTTTTCAATGTAAGGTTTTAAACGGTCTATTGAAACTTGTGTATGCGTGTTTGGGTTGTTTTTTCCGTTTTCGTTTGAAATGAAAATATGTTTCCTTTCTTTTATCTAACCGTTTTACCGAATTTGTTTCCTCAATATAGGAGGGGAGTATTCAAATCCCATCTTTATTCAAAGGAATGTTTTGGTTTTCGGTTTTTGTTGAAAGAGATCGGTAGTAAATTTTTTGGGACTAGCTATGGGTTAGCTTGGTTTGTTGTAGTTTTTTTATTTTTATTTTTTTTTTGCGTTCGTTGGTATTTTGAATTTTTGTTGCAGGGAAATATTCATATTTCGCTGAAAGTTCAAATTCTTTTTGTTGTGTACCACCCCAATGGTCCGTCCTAACAATTTTCTCCGGCGGCCGTTCTCTACGCTGTGATTTTGCCGGGAGTTTGTTGAAAATGTCGGCCGGACAGCTGGGGGTACAAGATTGACTATAAGGAACGAACTTCCACAATTTGGATGAGTTGAAAAGGATGCTTTATTCGTTTAGAGTTAGCCTTGTCTGTTGGGGCAGGCGAATGTGACACACAGCTCTAACTCTAATTAATGGTGATCAACAAACCCAAACTGAACGAAACAAGACGAACGGAGATCCTTACTTCAAGCTCGCACCGGCGGACTCCCCTTCTCCTTAACTTCTCTCTAAGTTCTTAACTTTCTTAACTCAACTGCCTGACTCTGAAAAAATACCTGAATTTATCCAAAATTGACCGGAAATCCGGAAATGCTTTAGACCACCGGTGACAAACACCGGCGACTGTAAATCTGAAATTTCAGTTATCTTTTTTTTTTATCTTAATAAGGCTTCCGCCGGAAAAGGCTTAATGTGTGGTCAAGATACAGTAAAGGACAGCCTTTGACCGGGTCATCGGAAACCCCCCTGCTGAACTTATCTCATTAAATCACTGAGTCAAACATTTACCGGAGGACAATTTTCCTCATAAAAGAAAAAGCCTTTATTTATTTATTTTTTTCCTCTTCTTTTTCACTTTTGTGAGATATGTTTTTAAACTATTTTCTATTCTAATCTATTTTCTATTTTAATCTATTATAATAAAATACATATATGTCTAGTTATCGCATCACATTATTGTTGTGAGAATAGCCCTGGGTAGTTCTGATCCGTTGAAGTTTCTTCAGTGTTTGTTTGCTATTTTGAGTTTGCATTACAGAGAAATGTTCAAATTTCATTGAAATTTCAAACAAAATTTTTCTGGGTGTATATATATATATATATATATATAGCTGTTGAACTCACGCCGGATAGCCACTAATTTTATGGTGGGTTTTTCGTTCTTTTAAATTCACACGTGACTATCCGACTGTTTTTTTTTTCTCTTTTTTGTTCTTTTCGTTCATTTTGTTCTTTAGTTTCTTTTGTTCTTTTCATTAGCCTCAATTAAGGAGCAGTTTAGTTCCTCATAGTTCTTTGCGTCTAAAATGTGATATGGTATTTTAGCTACCACCTCTGCAGGCAGAGATGATATAACCGTATAAAACTTTGTTGTTGAATTTGTAATATTCCGCAGATGGAATTGGGCTTCCAGAATGGAAAACCAGCCATTCACTGCTGTTTCCATGAATTCCGGCGTTTTTATTGTAATTTGTTGTAAGGAGGCTTCTTCCATTTTTTTTTGTATGTAAAAATATATATATTCAAGTATTTTTTTTTTTTTGGATGAAGAGGGGTGGAAAAAAAAAATGTAGTTTGTTTTACTTACGTCAAAGGTTCTCTTTAAAAACGTTTGTGACGTGAAATTAACTGCTACTTGTATATTTTCCTGAAAACTCCAAAATGTGTTTCTTTCCTTTCAGTCCTGGTAAAATTAGTTCGTTTCTTGAGGTTGTAATGTCCTTTTTGTCGGGGTCACCATTGTAATATTTTGTATCTTTGTGGGTATAATTGACAAAGAAGTGGATACAAATATTAGCGTTGAGAGGAATATTTTATTTTCTTATTTTTACATACTTTCGTGTTAAGTGTCTGCTAGCAAGAGAACACATGTTGCCTGCTTAGAAGCTAGAGAGGGACTGGTCAATCCTTTAGGTCAAGCATGGGTCGGGGAGATAGAGAGAGTAGGGGAAAGAGAAATAGTAGCAGAGAAAGAAAAGGGAATAGATTTAGGTATCTTAGTTTTTGGGAGTTATTTAGAGACAGAGAGGGTAAAAGAAACAATGTATTCTCTGCATGGTAGTAGTATCTGGCCTGAGGTCATTTGGGTTCATTCCTACAGTGTATTAGGAAAGCATGATTATCACCAGTTGAGAATAAGACATTACTAACAAAATATGACTATTGTTACATGTTATAAGTTGTAACAAAATATGACTATTGTTACATGTTATAAGTTGTAACAAAAGAAAAGAAAATGATTTAACAAAACACAGAGCTAAATTTCAAACAAATATTTAATTTACAATAAATACAAAATAAAAATATATACAACTATACAATTTTGGCATTCAATACAGAAAACAGAGTTTACTGCTGTTCTAGGTCTACTGGCGAAGTGTTATGAGGAGAAGTGGGTGTGGGTCAAGTATGTTTTTAATACGTTAGGGCTAGCAAAGTAAGGTAAGGGCTATTAAAGGAAATCTTCAAATGTGTATATATATATATATAGATTAACTTTTAATTTGGTCAATGAAAATATTCAAGATTTCTATTTACCAGATTTGTTTCATGAGGTTCTCTTTTTGGGTTTTTGTTGGTCAGCAACTTTTCATAGAGATTCTTTCAGCTGGATATACTAATCCGCGAATCAAGTGGGAGTTGATAATGCCAGAAATTCTCTTTTGACAACTCTTTTCAAAAAACCTATTTTTATAGGGGTTAGTACCTAATTAACATATTTCTTTGAATCATCTAGAATTTTCTTGAATATACTGGAATGATCTAGAATCTTCCAAACGTTCTATTTCTAATTTCTCAATTTTACAAGAACTTCATGAATGAAAACTTTTAGTATTGACAAGTAAAACTCAGTGGAATCCCTTATTATAACTTTTAACCTTTTTGTTGACTTTATTAATAATTTTTTTATATAGAAATGCATCCTTGTAACACTATTATGTGTGTAATGTAAATGCATTCGTAATTACATTGCAATAAAAACAGAAAATCAGGAAATAAGGGGTTGTCATTGGTAAGTACAGAAACTTAAATACCTGAAAAGTGTTTTAATAACAGAGGACAGAAAGTGCAACATTGAGATCTGAAGATGTATTGGGATGGCTAAAGATGCATTCAAAAAGCTAAGCAGGGTATTAAGAGACAGGAAAATTTTGTTGGAAAAAAAGAAAAGAGTACTGGACTATTATGTGATACTAGCAGTATATCCCGGCGTTGCTCAGGTGTAATGAACACTTTAAAACTAATCCATGGTCCTGGAGCTCAGACTCTTTGGATGTTGATACAAAAAACTAAAAAAGCAATAGTTGTTTCCAGTTAAAGTGAAACCGTAGACTGAAAGAAAAATGAATGGATGTAAGTCAAATTTTAATTTCCTGGTATCAATATCAAATAAGATTTTTTGTCGTAAACTGAATTTTGAAGGCTAAATAAGTCCTCTGAGTAAATGGTATCATAGCTGAGACTAAGAACTACAATTATACCTACTTAGAGCCAAACCCAAAGCAAAAACTAAAATAAAAGGGCGGAAAAAAATACAGACATACAGGCAGATAAATAGATACACACACACACAAACATCTTGCCTTATATATATATATATATATATATATATATATATATGACATTATTGATTTTCTGCACTATTGTAAGAACTGCAACCTTGAAACTTCTGAATATCATTTCTTATGTCATTGTCTATGAGTGTATCAAATTTGATTAAAATCGGACCACTCCTTCTATAACCCGATTTTTTCGATTATCGATTTTCGATATTTATCATGGGTACCTCAACACAAAACCTAGCTAAGAACACTCGAAGACGCTTATAATACAATTGTGTAAATTTTCAAAAAAAAAATCGGTTCAGCCATTTTGGAGTCTATAGGTAACGGACACACACACACACACACACAGACAAAGTTTCATTTATAAATAAGTTTAGATCTGTTCTCCTGTATAGCAGCAAATGCTAGACAGTCTCCTCAAAGATGAAGAGACCCACATCAGCATAAATGTGGTTCTACAGAAAAATACTGATGATACCATGGATTGAACATGTGAGCATTGACAAGATTTTGGAGAGAATGGAAGCAAAAAAGAAACTCGTACTTAAAATCAAGAAGAGGCAGCTGAAATTTCTGGGGCACATAATGAGGAAGGAGGGTTTGGAAAGTCTGTTACTCACAGGGCAAAAAGAGGGAAAGAGGGACTGGGGAAAGCAGCATGTGACATACTTAATGGGCTTGAGCAAATGGATAGCAGACAGGGAGAAATATATATTTGGGAGAACTAACAAAGACAAAACTTATGAAGAGACACAAGAGGCAAGAAGATGTGGAGGACCTTGATCGCCTATGTCCTGAAGAGATATGGCACATAAAAGAAGTTATTAGGTGAATGAAGTTATATATATATTTAGTGTATCAAGGCAGCAAATAATTTTCTAAACATATACTGTTAAATATAAGAGACAATGAATGTCTTATGTTTAATCATGAGCCATTCTAAACGTCATAGAATTGCATTGCAAATTTGCGAACTGCATTTGTTATTTTTGGTAACTATTGCCGTTGCTTAGCGGAGTTTTATGTCAACACAAGATAAAATCGTTGCTGATGGCGGATGTTATTGTGTTACCATCTCTGAGGATGGGTCATGTGAGCCAAAAGCTTAGAACTAACTTAATAAAAAATTATCCAAATGTTGGAGAATTTTTGTCTTTATTTTCAACTGAAATTAAAGCCAAAATACGACGTATATATATATATATATATATATATATATATAATAAAATTTTTTTATTTAAAATTAATATAGTTGACATTGCGACACGGAAATTTCTGTTGTGAAAATTTTCACAACCATAAACTAACATTGCAACACGGAAATTTCTGTTTTGAGATTTTACTTTGTCATCAGGCAATATAAACTATATTAATTTGAAATAAAAGAATAAATAATTATATTATGCTCTACAATATTTTTGTATTGAGCACTATTTTTTTTAAAAAAAAAGTAAAAATTAGAGATCTTGGAATTCTAAAACTGTTGGTTCTCAAACTCGCCTGAAGATATATATATATATATATATATATATATATATATATATATATATAGGGAGATCTATGATGAGAGAAGTTTTCACTTAAAAGTACAGTTTAGCCTTGCCTGACTGATTGGTTCTTTGTAGCTTAGGGTGTATCAGATTTAGCAATAGCTTCCTCCCTGAAGAGAGATGCAGGTTCAAATTCTGCCAGAGAGTGTAAATTTCTTTTTTAATAAGATTTCCCAAACATTCAGGCCAGTAGACAAAAATATAGTGCTTCATAAAGAAATGAAGATCTACTTAAACAGGAGTATCCATTAAAATAACATTTAAAGTGAGGGTGTGTGTGTGTGTGTGTGTGTGTGTATGCATGTGTGTGTGTGTGTGTGTGTGTATGTATATGCATGTGTGTATATATATAATATGTATGTATATGTGTATATGTACACTACTGGCCATAATGATTAGGCCACCCCAGTTTAAAAAAAAAAAAAAAAAAAAAATGATGTATTTCATAATATTTTTAGTATTTATTGCCAAGTGGATAATTCTAAATGAAACTAGAATGATTCTTTCGTTAATATTACTTAGCAAAGTTTTACAAGGCAGCCAAGAAGCCTTTGCTTCGGCCAGCCAATAAGAAGAAGAGACTAGCATGGAGAAGAGAGCACAAAAACTGGACACCAGAACAGTTCATTTTATGCACATGTTACTGTGCAGTATTAACAAACGAACCATTCTATTTTCATTTAGAATTATCCAATTGGCAATAAATAGTAAAAATAATTAAAAACAAAACAAAAAAAAAACAAAAAAAACTGGGGGTTGCCTAATAATTATGGCTGGTAATGTATGTGTGCAAAATAATACACATGTCAAGCGTATTTAAATAATGGACATTTTTTTAAAATTATGTGTATGAGAAGAATTATATATATATATATATATATATATATATATATATATATATATTTAGGCAGTATATTTTCATTTAAACATGTTTTGGAAAATGAAATTACTAGAAAGTAATTGAAACTTACCTGGAACAAGCTGAATGTGTAATGCTCCTCATGACAATAACATTTCCACCGAGCTTCTCTACGGCATATGACTTCATTGAATTTTAATGTGTTCCTCTCAAATTTATATTTAAATTGGGGTCATCAGGAGAGAATGTGCACCATTTCAGGGCCTTCCTCTCAACGGTTTCACTTGCACACCAGCCCACCTCACTGATGTGAAGCCCCATTATAACGATATACTACTGTGTTGTAGTTAAACTAGTTCAAATGTCTAACGGCGAAATTAAATTTACGACAAAATGGCAAACCTTGCGTTCCGAGAATGCAATGGGAACCTCATTACGCATTCATGATCAGTTATGTTATGCCGTCATGTTTGCTGTAACACTCCACGGAATATTCCTTTTTTTCCATATCCACATAGAACTATTTTAAGTTACTTCTATTAGGCATTTTATACTTTTGGCCCTATTATGCCCTTTGATTCCAGTTTGGTCCAGAAATTGGTACAGAGTTCCTGCAATATTTGTTAAATAATAGACATATTGTATCTACTTAATTTTATATTGATCCCTAGTTGTCTAATTAGTTTCTTGATACTGAGATTAAATCCATCAAGGAAGATACTGCAGATTTTTTTTAAATCTAATATATTAGATACTAGTATCATAGCCTGGCGTTGCCCGTGCTACTCAGAACATTTCAGTAGTAGGAGAAGATGCCACTTCTTTTTTTTTTTTTAAATATTTCTTTTGTTTCAAAATTACGAGAAAAAATATTCACATTTTTTTGTTGATGAAATGAATTTTTAAAATGTTGAAATAAAAATTAAATATAAAGGCTTATTTTTATTTATTTTTTTTAAGAAAAATATTTGTCGCATTTGACACGTGTAATTTGATTTCTGTGATTTAATTCAGTAACCATCTTAGATCTTAGATGTTCTACAGAGCAAATGTAAACAATCGTGTCCATCGGCCAAAAAGTGCGAAAGGAAAAATTGCTGAACTTAAACTCAAAAAGTATGTGTCGACCTGGCTTCCCTGTAGATATGTGTCCCTAGAAAGTTTGAATGGCGTAGCTTAAAAAATGTAGGCGTGCATAGGGAACAGTTACACACAGACTCACAGATTGCCTTTTATATATATATATATATATATATATATATATATATATATAGATTATTATACAATATTATAATTATTATATATTGCCATACAATATAATAAAGTATATTATTATACAAAGTGATTGAAAAGTAAATCCCTATTTTATGTATAATGGAATCACCCATCTGACTCATTTTTACGAGATGGGAAAGTTCATCATACATAAAATAGGGAGTTACTTTTCAATCCTCCTGTTTGACATACAATATATTATCATACATCATAAAGTATTATTATTATTATACAATATTATAAAGTATTATTTATTACTAGCGGAACTTGTGGAATTTCCACGGAAGGATAATTATGATTTCCTGGAAAAATTTAACTTTGTCATGCTACAAATCATAGTAACGTCTTCAAATATAAAGGTATTAGATAATAAAATAACGATAACACAGAATGTAATTTTATTAAAATATCTATAAAAGTAATGTCCATTGAAGCTACTTTACTGTAATCTTATATTAAACGACGTATGCACAGACCATAACCAAAACACTGTACGCTATTTTGTGAGAGATTTTGAAAGAGAAAATGTTTTTTTATGACTGAAAAATGACTCCCGTGTCCACTGTAAACAGAAAAGACCAACTGAGTAATGGCCAAGGGTGTAGAGGCCAGAAATTTTGTTATGAGGTTGTGGGATACGATAACAAATCTACCTACTTTTACTATATTGCACACACACACACACACACACACACAAGCTTAAGCTGCTACTGCTACGATAATGCTATAGGCTCTCTCCTCCTACTCTCTCACTCTTTACTACCCTTTCGTTTGGCAAAGGTGAGAGAAAGGTCGAGGAGAGTAGTGCTTATAAAAAGATAGAGGGAAGGAAAAGCTCGTGTAGAGAGTGTGGCATAACAGACGGAGGAACTAAGTAACTAACTAAGAAAGGAACAAGCAGAATTATTATGATTATACAGTTTTAAAAAGCCAGTCCTAACAAAATTTCACTTACTGGACATTGCTTTGAGATATTCTTCAATAATGGCAGATGTGATTGGTCAAGGTCCCTCATACTTTTAATACTTCTTTTATGGACAAGGACCACCAAGTAGAGGCTCTCTATCTCTGTACCATTCCATTTCATGTCAGGTACAAGCATAAAGCCATTTTCGGGATCAGGATCTTCAAATACAACCTTATCAACTTCAGCTTTCTTGTCTAGAATGTTGTAGACCCACTGTGGAGGAAAAAATAGATTAGATATATTTAAAATTCAGACTTGAAAAATTTACTTGGTACTTAGTAAATATAGTATGGTTTGGCACGAGAATCATCAATGAAGAACATTCAGTGAAAATCAAACATACTTTTGTAGTACTGGTCAAATAAACTTACTGGCTATTTCATAGAAAGGAACTTGATATTAATTACTACTGAGATTTACTAAGCTTAGTCTGACTAAAGTCCCTCAATGTAGAGCATCTAATGAGGATCAAATACACTACCAAAGTACTGGTCAAGTTGACTTGGTAACTTACTGGGCGAGACTTGATACTGATTAATATTGAGAGCTGTGCGGGTTATTTGAAACCAGGAAATATTTTTAGTTTGTAAGAATTTTTTTTGAGATAATAATGATTTGCTGACACAAATCTCAATAATTAACCCATAGCTGTGGGAAGAAGAGGTGGATTCATACCTTTCCCAATTTTAATTTGCAATTACCTAACCTGCATTGTTACTCAAGATTATATATTATTTTTGAAATTCTCTCTTGCATTTTCAATTTAATTTATAAGCAGAAATATAATGTTGTATGTTAATAGGTCATTCAAATATTTTAGCTAAAAATTAACAGAAAAAAATATATTGTTTTTGGTTTTGTTTGTTAAAACAATCCTATTAACATAATGCATATCCCTACCTATGTTAGTTTGCACAGCCATTACGTCCTGCCAATAAATTCAAAATAATGGACTATTCCATTTTGATTATGTGAAAATACACAAGACATCAAAGGTGTAACTTGGTTAAAGAGAGAAAATGAAAGAAAGATGGGAAGATAAAAGTGTTTAACAGCTGTTTCAGTAAAATGGAAAAGTTGTCAGTTTCAAATCTTTTTATTTGTGCCCTTTTACTTCTTTTAAATAATGACCAGCCAAAAACTAGGTTGTCTCTCTTTCATTGGAAAAACTCAAAGATATGTTGTCTCTTCCCCAAAAAGCTCAAAGTTAGGTTTCCTATTCCCACTCGGAAAAGCTCAAAGTTGGATTGCCGCTTCCCACTCGGAAAAGCTCAAAGATGGACTGCTGCGTCCCACTCGGAAAAGCTCAAGATGGATTGCAGCGTCCCATTCGGAAAAGCTCAAGATGGATTGCAGCGTCCCATTCGGAAAAGCTCAAAGATGGACTGCCGCGTCCCACTCGGAAAAGCTCAAAGATGGACTGCCGCGTCCCACTCGGAAAAGCTCAAAGATGGACTGCCGCGTCCCACTCGGAAAAGCTCAAAGATGGACTGCCGATTCCCACTCGAAAAAGCTCAAAGTTAGATTGTCTTTTACTACTGGAAAAGCTTAAAGCTAAGTTATTCCTTCCCAAAAATGCTTAAAGCTAGGTTCTCTTTTCCCGCTAGAAAAACTCACAGATAGGTCACCTCTTCCCACAAAAGCTCAAAGCTAGGTTGCATCTTACCACAAGATCGGTTGTCCCGTCCCACTCAAAGAGCTTAATGCTAGGTTCAGCACAATGTCAGCTCCACAAAAACATACATGGGTCAAGCTTAAAACATATCCATACCTCAACAGCCAACCTCTGCTTTTCAATAGAAGGTAATGTGATAGTTTTATAAATCTCTGGTGTCTCATGGATAATAAAACGTTCTTGTTCCATAAATTTCATTATATGTTTCTCTGTGGCCGGATTTATAAGAGTGACCTTAATATCTGAAGAAGAAAAAGAAAAAAAGCAATATAAAAATGAAAAATTTTAAACATTAGACTCAGTAATAAAAAGGATTAATTTTTTATGGTTGCAGATTTTTAAAGTCAGAAAGTAAGATTTTTTTTGGTGCCGAACCGGGGGGTGGTGGTGGTGGTGGTGGTGGTGCAGAAACAGAGATATATTAAAGATTTAGTGTTACAACTCTTACTAATTAACTCATAGCTAAAGGGAGAAAAGGTGGATTCATTTCTTTTCCAAGGGTATTTGGTTCTGGGTATGACAATAAACTGCATCAAGACTGGGAGGTTGTGAGGAGCATAGAACCACCTCTTAATTGCTGTTGTTCCCAGGTCCACCCTGACCCGAGGTGGTAGCACCTGTTAGGGTCCCAACTATGGGCAAATAGTTTATTCCCAAACTGGGGTCAAAATACTATGGAAATTTAAAAATAGACTTTTATAGAAAAATATACCATTTTGAATAAAAAATATTACCAACAATACATTTTTGAAATAAAAATTATTACCATAACACATCTTTAAAGGAAAAAGAATTATTGCCATAATACACTTTTGAATACAAAACTAGAAAGACATTTTTAGTTTTTTAAAATAAAAATAAAATATTTTCATTAAAATCTGATTAAATCAACCTTCTCACTATAACTGAACATTAAAAAAATATCTTAAAACCCTACCTTTTTGGCATTAAATAATCCACAGAGGTTGATATATCATTTATCAAAACTCTAACTCAAACTCCAAGGGTATTTGTGCATGATATAATGAACCCAACTGGAATTAGAACATGGCCCACCAATTAACAATTCTGAGTCATTATCCATTAACCCATCTGCACAAACAAGCTTACAGCACCTGGGATTCCCAAGCATTAACCCATCTAGGTACTGACCAGGCACAACATAGCTTAACTTTGGTAACAAGACATGATCTGCTGTTTCAATATGAGGTGGCCATAAACTATACTACCCACATGTCCAAGGTTTCAGCACCTGATATTCCAAAGCCGTTAACCAGCTAGATACTGACCAGGCTCAACGCTGCATTGAGCGTATCGGAACTGCTATTTCAATGTGATATGGCTGTAAGCCCATCAGAAATACAATTTTTCTTTCCAAATTTTATAGAAATTCTTTTTGCAGAAGTAAATACATTGGGTGCAGATGTGTGCAAGAATGCAAAAGGCTATTATTTCTCTTTAGGTTAAGACGAATACATGAGGATCATGTGACAGCAATTGAGTGATGTCAGCTTGTAGGGGTGATCAACCAGTTGCAATATAGGCTGCGAGTAGATAGACATCATAAGCCCACAGTAATAGAGCAAACATAAGAAACTACATGGTCCTGCCAAAGAACTGAGAGGTACACACCGGCCCAGCTGTTTTCCCCTTCAGGAAATATTACAAGTAAGACTCTCTTGATTTTAACCAATTCACGTTCATTTATTATAGTTTCTCCATGTGAGACAAATAGATACATATTTGTAAATAATATCTTACGGAAAGTAATGAAGATTAACGAAATGGTCTTTAAACAAACCGACAATTTGAAATTATTTGTTTGAACATTATTTTTGATCGATACTCTTATTTAAGTAGATATTCTGTTCATAATCAAACAGTATTATATATTTATTTCTACCAGCCTGATTATTTACGATAAACTTTTGTTACCAAAATGTCATTCAGCAGGATTTGAACCTGTGGCCCCTATCCACATAGGGGAAGCCACCAATTGATCTGGTGTCTTAGACCACTCGACCAAGAATGACCAACTGTCTAAATGAAGTCAAATCAAGCCTATATATCACAATTTTTTATTCATTGTAATAACCATATCTGCTCCGAAATGTTTCATAATGTCAACAAATGTAAACATGTTACAGAAATTAACGAAGATTCTCGAAATGGTCTTTAAACAAGCCGACAATTTGAAATTATTTGTTTGTACATTATTTTTGATCGATACTCTTATTTAAGTAGATATTCTGTTCATTATCAAACAGTATTATATATTTATTTCTACCAGCCTGATTATATACTGTTTGATTATAAAATATATACTTAAATAAAAGTATTGATCAAAAATAATGTTTAAACAAATAATTTCATATCATATCTTGTATGATATAATGGTGTGAAAAATCAATTTGACAAAAATGCATTTGTCATTCTTTTCTTTCAGCTATTCAGGTTCCTCCTTCCAGTGTGTTAAGGGTTTAATATATCACAAACGTGCCAATGCCTAAAATGGGAAACTAGCAATATTCTCTTGACTAGCAAGCCCATTAAGTATAAGAATGCTAACATTTTCATGTATTAAAAAGGAGGCACATTAGACCATATTTATTTTTATTTATGGTACAACTTAAATTAACTGGTCCCCTCATAAAAAAACAGATGAGGATTTTTTTGATGATTTCTGTCAGATCAATTTTTGATTTCATAATGAGTTTTTTTTTTTGTTTTTTTTTACAAATGTAAAGTTTAAAAATGTATGAATTGAGAAAAATTACATCAGTAGTATGCAGTTACCAATGATGTAAGAACAGTTTATAATTTGTCATTTTAAATAAAAACAAAGTACAGAGGATGGATTTTAAATTGTATTGATATTATGAAAAGGACTCCACTTCTAAAGTAATAATAAAAAAAAAACAATATTTTTCAATTCAGACAAAGATCATGGGTACTGGGAGGTTAAATGAATACTCATGTACAAAAATTATTCCCTCCCTACCAAAAGTCTTTCCAATTTTTTTTATGAGCAGACAAATTTATTTAAGTAAGCATTAACTGAGATTTATTTTATATTTCCAATCTTTGTTGCTTTACAAAAAAACAGCTCAAATGTTACTGTAAAACTAAGTACCACTAAGGACCTTTGACCCCCACCATAAAAAAAAAAAGGAAAAAATACATTTTAAATAATTAAATGTCTTATTTGAAGCTAATTTGCATGAAAAGAAAAATTAATTTCCATATGTAAAAGTTTTCAGGTATTTTTAAATCATTGGCATGTTTACTCATCACTCATCAAGCCACAACAGGTCACAAATGTAAATAAAATAATTCAAAAATCTCTTAAAAATGTAATATTTGTTCCAGAGTTGTGTTCCAAAGTCAGTAAATTTACAGTTTAACTGGATTTTGTTTACTTTTTACTTAATGCATAATGAAAATAATATTTATTTATGCAAAGTAGCCAGTGACGTCACAGAAATAATTTAGTAATTTCATCCCTAATTTCAAAAGCATGTGAAAAATTAAAGAAATATGGAACAGCAGCAGTGCAATAATAAAAATTGTTATGTTTAAAAATAAATTATCTTTAACCTTATATAACTAATAGTTTAAGTGTATACTTTTTATTCTATACACTTTTATTAAACTTAGCAGAATGACTAATTCTGTTTTTATAAATTAAAAATATAAAATATAATTTAAAAACAAGGAAAATTGTACTTTTGAGTTTAATTCAGTTTTTATTTTTTATTATCTTCTTACCTGTTTGATGTCATAAAATATATATTTGCACCAAATGAGTTTCTTTAATTCTTCTGAATTTAAGAGTTATTGAATTTTTATTCATTCCTCAAATAAAGTTTCAGAAAAGTATATTTTAGTTTTTGAAGATTTTTTTAATAAGAAAATTACATTGCAATGAAAAATGACTAAAAAAGGCTATTTTATATAAAAAAAATTTCTTTGAGTCAATTTAAATTAGTTTTTAAAATACAGTCAAGTATTTTGCAGCAAAATAGATTAAATTTAAAGCAAAAGTTTTTTGCTTCATGGAAATAGTATATTTAATCTATTGGGTTGAAATTAAAATCAAAATAAAATCTTCAAGAAAGATTTTTTAATTTTTAAAAAAATTTATTTTAAACCTTAGGCATCGTATTTTCTGTAGTGGTAGCTTATTTTTATATGATTTTTTAAATTGACTATATTGCTCTTTAATTTTCTGATAATGTTGTCTATGGATGTCTGTATTTACAAAAATTGAGACATTTACATACAAAAAAAAAAAATTCTTTTTAAAACATTGGTGTTCGATGATTTGTACTATGTTTTTTCATTTATGATTAATAAATATAGTTTTTAGCAACATTACCTAACAGAGACAAAGTAATGCAGACATTTATTTAAAAGATCTGAAACTTTAATTAAAATTAAAAAAAATAAAAATGAAAACAATTCTTGTAAAAATTTATTATCCATTGAAGATTTTTTTCTTCTTAACACAGTAGTTTTCAGAATATATCTTATTTATATAGTAAGTAAAAAAATAAAACAGAAAAATCAATACTTAAGGTTTAAATGAGTTAAAAATGATTTTAATATTATGGATATTTTATTTTTTTTTTAGCCCATAAATGTATGAACAAAATCACTTTCATGTGTGCGTATGCGAGTTATTGCCCTTGTTTTGTGGGCCCGATCAACATCACAATGTCGGTGAGGTTGCTCCAACTGTGTAGACTTTTATCAAAATCCGACAATTATTTGATTTTTTACAAGAATTTCCAAATCAATGTGGTTTTTACATTAAAAAAAAATGACATTAAAATTTTCTATACTCATCTTTGGTTCCTCGCTGACGAAAAAAAAAAGATTTTTAACCAAAATTTTAGAACGTTTAAAAAACGAATAAAAATATTCTGTGGCAAAATTAGTCTTATTTTGGTCTTTCCTCTTAATAATAAAAAAATTCTGACGATATAAAACTTTGTTTTTATTAAGTTTGGGGACATTTTTCATTTATGCTAATTTTTTAGCGCAAAAAAAAAAAAAAATGGCTCAATCTCACTCGCTTGTTAAATTTCTAATTGGGCCCACATTTACAGTAAGTCAGCTGTATATAAGTTGGACCATGCTTTCATTAAATGATCATCAAAATAAATATTATTATTCCAAAAGTAATAATTAAAAATCATGAACACTTGGTCTTGTAAAAGTCATGTTCATCAACACCAACACAAAAAAATAAATAAACTCTTAGTCTTAGAATTCTTTAATTAATGGAAGAAAGTTGAATGATCACATCTTCTTACCGTGGAGGGGTTTTGATGAAGATAGTTGATAATTACTGTAACAATCGTTCACAAATGTCAGTTTAGTGTTTCCTGAATTAACCAATTCTTCGATGCTATCAACAGCGAACGGCTTCTTGTCCAAAACCAAAACGACTTTATTATTTCCATCTTCTTCATCGCCTGTCCCCGATTCGGACGATATCCGACCTTCGAGTGCCACGAATTTCTTAGCAGTGTCTTCCTTGAGAACTCTGACTAGTTTAAATTTCTGAAGCACGCTGATAGCCTTTTCTTCATTATCTTCTTCATATTTGCGTTTTTTACTTTCAGGGCTTTCAGTTCCCGCCATTGCTTAAAAAAATTAAATGTGAGGCCGCTTATGGAAACGAAGAATACGAGACAACAAAATATTAAATTTGGTTTGTGGGTAAGAAAAAGAAACAAAAAAAAAAAAGATAATATTTTAAATAAAATACATATTACTTTAATTTATAGTTTAATTCAGTAACATTTTTGTTACAAAAAATTAAAAAAAAAAAAGACAAGTAAAAACAGTGAAACAAAAACACTTAAGATTTTAAATGCAATTTTTTAAAAAATCTTATCGTAAAATATTTACTAAATTAAAACGTCATGGTAACATTTAATTTAAGATTAAAATTTTAATTGTTCATAAACTAGAAAGTTATATAAAATTTCTTTAAATATACGAGAGATTGCTGCAACAGAGAAATGTTTTAAGCCAGACCAACTCAATTAAAAAATGTCAGGTACTTTTACAGTACATAAAAAAAGTTATCTGCCTGACATTGATTTTAATTACCAAAATGCTGTCACATGTTGCTATGATTTAAATAATATTTAAATAAATGATTATTGCTAATATCTCGTTTAAAATAAATATTTTTAAAATTTAATTTTATTAGAATTAAAGTACAAAGCTATACTCAATTTTAAAATGTATTTTAAATACATTTTAAATATTAGAATCATTTTTTTTTTTTAATCATCTCACCCCAAGCAAGGCATTCCACTGCCACTATTGCGCATGGGGCTACATAGGGGAAGGTAAAGAGAAGGAGTGGTTAGACATAGGGAATGTCAGGAGGAAGGTGACAAATGAGTAAGGATACCGAGGATGAGGGTTGGGCAGATGGGAAGAGTGTTTGATAGAATGGGAGCAAGTTAGTGTGTTAGGAGGTGTCTATTGACCTTACATTTAAACTCCTGGAGATTGTAGCTGTCAGGGAAGCAATCGTGTGGAAGGGAATTCCACAGTCAGGAAGTGCGAGGAAAGAAACTGTTGGAGTAGAAGTTGCGGTTGCATTTTATCTGTTTCACTGTATCAATGAAAAATGGTGAAGTTTTAATTCCCCAATGATAGATTCATTAATAAATAAATTACATTACATTTAGGGATCTTCACAGATTCGCGACAAAAATTTTAAAATGTATTTTTAAAAGTGAGAAATCTTAAAGCTGTTTTTTTTTTTAAAGCTTCTCAAACTCAAACTTAAAGGGATCATAATTTGATGGAAAATAATTTGTTAAAATCGAATTTATTGATTGGAATAAAATTTATAGATAGACTTGTTTTTGTTTTTCTTTTGTTTTCAGTAAAACCGAGAATGTCTACCATTTTAAAGACATTTATAAAGAAAAGTTAAAATTAAATTATAAATTTTAATATTGGCATCTTTTTTCTTCTTCTTTTCAGAAACAACAAAAATAAATTCAAATTGACAGATCTATCAACACGAAATAATTTTCTTAATGAAAATAAAACGTACTTTTAATAAAAATTAAAAGTACTTTTTAAGATCAAACGTACTTTTAATGAAAAATAAAACGTAATTTTAATAAAAAATAAAACGAATTTTAATAAAAAGAATCTCTTCTGAGATGTAATTTGATGAAAATTAACTTATTTACTTATTTAACAGGAAGTTAAAAAAAAAAAAAGAGGGTGGGATTGAAAAAGAAAGAAAAATTAAATTTATCATCCAGACATAAATTTAAAAATTGTTTTTCTTTTTTTTTAACTTCCTTTTTTTTTTTTAACTTCCTGTGTGTGGATATGTTTTTGGGTTCCTTCTGGTACATGAATTTTTGTAACATTTGAAGTAATAAATTTTTGTTTTAGATCGTTGCTGATAAAGCGAGAGTTTTGTCGCTGAAATAGCTATTCAACAAAATGTAATTTTCTGAATTTATTAATATATATATATATATATATATATATATATATATATATCTCAGGTATCTGTTTATGTGATGAAAGCCTTCGACATCATCTGGATAGTACTCAGAAAGGTAAGATGTCCACCAGGGTTAGTTGAATTAGTCAAGCAGCTGCACAGAAATATGAAAGCCTGGGTTACTTTCAATAGACAACTCTCAGGGGAAATCCCTATTGACAGTGATGTAAAACATGGTGATATCTCTGCCCCTACGCTTTTCCCTATCTCTTTTGCTACTCTACTTGTGCATGCTTTCCAAGATTGTGACGTAGTCATTCATTTGTGCTTCAGAACTAATAGAAGGGGTTTTGATCTGAGACGGTTCAATGCCAAGTCAAAAATTTTCCAAACTTTGATTAGAGAGCTACTCTACACAGAAAAATATGACTTCTTAGCTTGTGGAACTACACAGACACACTATTTTTTGTAAAAAATACAAAAAATTGTGGCACAAGGCCTAAAAGGGGAGGGGGGAAAGGTTGGTACTCACTGAACTATCTTATACCTAGCTAATCACTATCACAACCCATTCACTCATTACAATTTGCACAATCACCACAAGAACCCATCCATCTACTCCCAATCCTTCGTACACCACAATGCCAGAAACTTACAAGGGACACCTAAAAAGTGGGGGAAGTTAACCCATGACAATAAAAATGTATTTATATACAATATAAGATAAATGTACATGTAATATATGTACAATATTATAAAATATTTAATGAAAAATGAAATGATGGGAGGGGAATGAACCCAAAAATCAACTGAAAATACACAGACACACACATATAATTGCACATGCACCAAGTTCATTATGTATGTTTAATAAATGTAAGCTGTTCATTGATTGGTCCGATATAGCCAATCAAAGCAAAGGTAAGTAAGCAATCTTTTTACTGCCAATTTGTTAGGTTGTTTAAACCTCTATACAAACATTTTGCCGCGGAAAAATTACTCAGTTGCGGCAAGACATTCATCAGGTCAAAAAAAACATGGCAAAAACATGAAAATTCATAATGCCCGACTCACACTTCTCTTCAATGCCCAATTTCAGTCGACTTAGTACTAAGAACACTTTATCATAACTTTCATGCATGAACAATTTCTCTTAACAGAACTATATATTTTTCTTAACACTGTTTATACACTTCAACAAGAATGAACAATCCAGCATATACTAAAATTTGTAACAACTATTTTCATACAGTCAATGGGAGGCAATTCATGTGTGACCATTTCGCGTATTATTCAACAAACACACTTAATGTACGTATTTGTTAATAATGTGTTATTACATTGTTTTGTTCCAAACTGAATGCATTGTCGAATTTATTTCATCTTCTTTCTTGTTCACTCCCAGAATTTTGATACTCATAAAATATAAATGGTGGGTTGTAGGGATTCGGTTGAAAAATCCATTTGGAAGTGGCCTTGTGCCAGGCAGATTTCCGGAAAGAGGAAATTATTCAAGTAACCTTGCAAGTAATCTGTAGAATTATCTCAACTTATTTATAACTGGAACTTTGTGTGTGTCCGTTACCTATAGACTCTAAAATGGCTGAACCGATTTTCTTGAAAATTTACACAGTTGTACTATAAGCGTCTGTGAGTGTTCTTAGCTAGGTTTTGTGTTGAGGTACCCCCGATAAATATTGAAAATCGATAATCGAAAAAATTGGGTTATAGAAGGAGTGGTCCGATTTTAATAAAATTTGATACACTCATAGACAAAGGCATAAGAAACGATATTCAGAAGTTTCAAGGTTGCAGTTCTTACAATAGTGCAGAAAATTTGATATCAATACCAGGAAATCAGAATTTGACTTACATCCATTCATTTTTCTTTCAGTCTATGGTTTCGCTTTAACTGGAAACAACTATTGCTTTTTAGTCTTTTGTGCCAATGTCCAAAGAGTCTGAGCTCCAGGATCATGGATTAGTTTTAAAGCTTTTATTACACCCGAGCAATGCCGGGCTATACTGCTAGTAAAATATAAATGGTGGGTTGTAGGGATTTGATTGAAAATCCATTTGGAAGTGACCTTGTGCCAGGCAGATTTCCAGAAAGAGGAAATTATTCAAGTAACCTTGCAAGTAATCTGTAGAATTATAGATTATTACTGAGCATGCCCATACAAGGTCATACAGAAACTGACATCTAGCAGATTATGGACTGTTTCTCGTCCTCATGTGCAGCATTTGTATTCATGATAAGCCTCACAAAAACCAAGGCAATGTGTACTCCTGCCCCCCAGAGAGCCATACACCAAGCCCAGCATCTTTGTTCATGGAACAAAATCAGGGGTAGTTGAGAAGTTAGTTTACCTTGGCAGCACAATTGCATCACTCATTGGATGTCAAAATATATCTATGCGTCTGTATCCTTCAGAAAGCTAGAAATGAAAATATGAGCAGCTTGTCACATTAGTGTTGCGAGTAGTTGAATTTTTTTTTTTTAATCATATCACCCCGAGCAAGGCAGTAACGCCACTGATGTGTACGGGGCTACATAAGATTGAAGAGATTGGAAAAGAGAAAACCGGAAACCGCATCCTAAACAGGAAACAAGGGATGAGCCTCTTCACCTGTTCTATAGACGTGGGTGGAGTGTGAACCGGGCGATAGTTTAGTGTAATATAACGGTCTGGCCCACCCAAGAAAGGCTGATACAAGCCATGTTGTTTCCGGTCGGTGAAAAGTAACGGATGTCACTTTGACCCTATTTCCGGCAGATGCGGAAATAACTCAGAGGCAAACAGACAGGTGACTCTGAGAATTACGTAGGCGTCGCGTGGGTGTCGCGTGATCAAGGCAAAGCCGGAAGAATCAAGTCCCAGTTTTGGAAGATATATAAAGACCGCGAAAACACGGATTCGGAGTCAGAAGAAGTGAGAGCAGAACCACAGAACACGAAGGAAGGCAGTTCACAGCTGCCCCCAATAGCATGCTGCTATTGCGGGGTACGCACTCCGTCAACCCTTAGAAGAGCGCTCCCTCAACTCTCTGTATCCTAGGCTACCCGGTTCATCGTCATCAATAAAAAATATTATTATATATTTTCATATACATGCTTGTTTGTTGTATATTGCTATATAACATTAGTCTACTCCAATTGAAAAAAAAAAAAAAAGAGTGAAAAGATTGGAAAAGAGAAAACCGGAAACCGCATCCTAAACAGGAAACAAGGGATGAGCCTCTTCACCTGTTCTATAGACGTGGGTGGAGTGTGAACCGGGCGATAGTTTAGTCTATCTACTCCAATTGGAAAAAAAAAAAAAAGAGTGAAAAGATTGGAAAAGAGAAAACCGGAAACCGCATCCTAAACAGGAAACAAGGGATGAGCCTCTTCACCTGTTCACAGCATTTATATTAGAAAGAAACTTCTTTGAATAATGGGTTTCTGTAGCGTGTTCCTTTGTATACGACACAACAATATAAATCAAATTGAAGAAAAGAAGGGAAATTGTCATGTAAGAAATGACCACAGGAGAGTGACAAAAAATTCAACAGTAAAATAATTTTATATAAACAATAAAACGTACATGCATGGTCGAATAATTTCTTGTCGATAGTGAAAAAATGTCTGAAAGATTGTTCATGCAGAATATTGTGCAACAAAAGTCAATATTTGGGATTTAGTTGAAAAAAATACAATAGACTGTTGCTGCAAGAAAAAGTTATCGAAATGTGGATGTGTGTGTGTGTTGTTCAGGTATAAAGAAATAAGTTGCCGAGAGTTATTGGCCTTTACCTGTTGAATTTTTTTGTATAAGTGTACTCAATAACTTGGTTCGTGAAGTGAAGGAATATTCACTCCTTAATTGTAGGAAGAATCTCAATGCGATTGATTGTTGAATAAATGTTATTTTTACACGGTCGATTGATGGGTCAGTGATTACACACATGTGGAGGTTACTGGCGTCTCTTGGAAGTCGCAAGCAGACTGACTCGAATTGAGTTATGTTGCCACCTAAGCACGAATTTACACGAGATACTAGATTAGCATCTAGGTCCCACCCTTTTACAGTTAAACAAATAAGATGTAACTGTAAATTCTACTCCAACAGCTTCTTTTCTCACGCTTCCCGCCTGTGGAACTCCCTTCCACAAGTCTGCTTTCCCGACAGTTACAATCTCCAGGTGTTTAAATGTAGGGTCAATAGACACCTCCTATCACACTAACTCCCAACTATTCTCACAACACTCTCATCTACCCAACAATCATTCTCGGTATCCTTACCCGCCTATCACACACCCTCTGTCATTTTGTTCAAAATTTTTATTTTAAAAATTAAAATTTTTTAACCCTATGTCAGTTTTGTTTATTTAAATGATAATGAGAAAAGTTGCCGACTGACTAAGACCTGAAAGAGAACCTCATGGAACGATATGGGTAAATAGACATTTTTGACTCTTTCATCAACCAAACTAATAATTATTCTTTATATACACATTTAAGGATTTCCAAAAAGTATGGCACTTAAACTTCTTCGCTATCTTAACTGGGTAAAGATATCTGACCCTTCCTTTCCCTTCGTAACACTTCGACTGCCAGAAGTAAACTCTGTTTTTCCATTTTAAATGCAAAAATTGTAAATTTTTGTATATATTTCATTTTGTGTTTATCGTAAATTAAATATTTGTATGTGATTTAAATCTGAGTTTTGATCAATCATTTTTTCCTTTTGTTACACCTAACACGTAACTAAATGTTATCACTTTTTTTATATCTATCTATCTATCTATCTATCTATCTATCTATCTATCTATCTATCTCAGTCTGTTCCTATCTATCTATCTATCTATCTATCTATCTATCTATCTATCTATCTATCTCAGTCTGTTCCTATCTATCTATCTATCTATCTATCTATCTATCTATCTATCTATCTATCTCAGTCTGTTCCTATCTATCTATCTATCTATCTATCTATCTATCTCAGTCTGTTCTATCTATCTATCTATCTATCTATCTATCTATCTATCTATCTATCTCAGTCTGTTTCTATCTATCTATCTATCTA
>JBBBDQ010000558.1:1130000-1187500 GCA_037127315.1 Ascarosepion bandense
GGTCAATCATTGTTTTTTCCTTTTGTTACATTTAACACGTAACAAAATGGACAGAACACATGATTCAAATGAAGGAAAGTAGACTCCCAAAACAATTGTTTTATGGTGAGCTGAGTGTTAGGAAACGTCTTTAGCACAAACCAAGGAAAAGATACAAAGACTGTATAAAAAAAAAACCCCTAAAAATGCTGGCACTTGACCTCAACAGTTGTGAGGGGCTGACCCTAAATAGAAATGGATGGAGAAGGCAAATAGAGATGGTTGTCAGCACTTCGAAGAATGCTGTCAGGAACACAAACAGTTGAAGCAGCAACTTTGAATGGGTGATAATCATGGGTTTGATAAGGGTATCAGAGTTTGGACATGTGATTTCTGTCAGTGTATGTTTCTTTTAAAGGCTAGCTGGGTGAATCATGGAAAGTCATGTAAAGAAAAATCATTTTACTCGGCCACTTCCCATTTTCTTAAATTTTTTTCTTTTTAAAATCTTATCACCCCCAAGCAAGGCGGTAATGCCACTGATGTGCAGGGGGCTATGTAAGAGTAAAAAGATTGGAAAAGAGAAAGCCAGGAACCACATCCTAAACAGGGAACAAGGGATGAGCCTCTTCACCTGTTCAATAGATGTGGGTGGAGTGTGAACCGGGCGATAGTTTAGCCTATCTACTCCGATTGAAAAAGAAAAAAGAAAAGAGTAAAAAGATTGGAAAAGAGAAAGCCAGAAACCTCATCCTAGTCACCTAACGTAAACATAGCGTGACGGAAAACAAAAAATGAAATTTTAAAATTAATTTCAAATGTGTTAGAAAGGATTAAAAAAATTTTATAAAAATTTAAAAAAATCATAACAACAAAATTTGATTTTTTTCTCTTAATAATAACATGAACATTTTGATGATAAAACTTTGTTTTTATTAAGTTTGAGCCCTTTTAACATCATGATATGCAGGCATTTTTTGGCAATTGAGTGGAGGTATCTAAATTTGTAGTTTCTTTCTTCTGTTTGACTACAACCTCCATCTCATAGATGATAAAAAAATAACAAATCCAATTTTTTCAACAAATTCCTATAAAAAGAATCAATCTAATTTTAAATTAGTGATAATTAATACTTTTAGGTTTAGATTTTTTAATTCTCTATGGATTAATTTTCTAATTTTATCAATTTTAAAATGTGTAGAATTATTTAATACCATAAGGCCATCATCTCTATATAACCCTATGTCATAATTTCAGTCATAATGTCATACATCATTCTGTTGTCATTTCACGCTATCATGTGGTGTGACATCATAGAACCGCATTGCAAATTTGCAAATTGTGTTTGTTATTTTTGGTAACTATTGCCATTGCCTAGCGGAGTTTTATGTCAACACAAAATAAAATCATCGGTGATGGTGGATGTTATTTTGTTACCATCTTAATAACCTCTCTGAAGATGGCTCTATACTTAAACATTTACCCTTCTTCATAGAATATAGAATTAGTACAAACTCATCTCGTGAAAATGTATTTTATAAATGTAGCAATTTTTATAATAATTGCCTTGGATAGGCTAATAAGTATATTGCTTTGGCCAACAAGCAAATTGCCCTGATGAACAAGTAAATTGTCCTGGCGAACAAGCTAATTGCCCTGGCCAACAAGTGTATTGCCTTGGATAGGCTAATGATTGATCAAGCCAACAAGTAAATTACTCTGACTAGGCTAACAAGTAAATTGCTCTGGCTTAAATGTGACTAGCCTTGGCCAGTAAGTGAGTTTCTAAAACTGAAAACAATAATAATACAAATTTATGTAATTGTTGAAATCCTAACAAATGCCCACTGGAAAATAGTTGTCTAACAAAATTCTATTGTTTACCAATGTACTATATCATCTGAGGAAAACACAACTATTAACAAATTTCATATTGGTTCTACTAAAAATACTTTTAAACATAGATAGTATCAACATTTAACTTTCTTCAAGAATAAAGCATAGCAAAACTAAGCATCCCTCCCTGTGTATTTTTAGCAGTTAAAGAAAATGAATAAAACCTCCAAGGTAAAATGGAAAATTAAAAAAAAATGAGAATCTGTAAATTATTCAATGACATTTACCCTCTGTGCTGAAAAGCTTCATACTATAAAGTTTCCTAAAAATCAAGTTCTGCTGAACCATAGAAATGAATTAACAGTATTATGTAAACACCATAAATATTTCACTTTCAAATTTAATTAATTATAATGTTCATATATAACTTATGCTCTAATATTGCTTAACCATTATTTTATCAATAATTAAAAACTCACATGATACTTATTTGTTTTTCCTAACTCCAATATAGCATAGTATACTATAGTTACTCAATTAAATTTTAACCTAACCAAAAAGCCCCTTTAATATAATTCTGTAGTATTCGAACTTTTAAAGTCTGATCTGTTGTTCAAAATCACTCTGTATACATCCGAATACTGTATATTCAAAGTATGTATCTTTCCAAGTCAGACAAAGAGTGTCATTTTATCATGACATAATTCAACAACCAACCTCCCTACAACCTAAATGTTCAACTTTATAGTTCAACCTAATTCTCATTTTTGATTGAGTAATCCAAATACAACCATGATCATATTGTTTAACGTTCTCCATTTCATCTTCTTAACTTCTTAGATAACCATGAGTTTGTTTTCTATTTGCCAAAATAAAAATCATTTTCACCATTTGTTTTAAAATATCAGCCAAAGAAGAAGAACAATGTTCTGAAACATCCGGGTTTTTTTCTCAATCTCACCTTTTCTTAATGAAATACTGAAACAGACTAACATGCATAATAAAAAGTCCAAGGAAAACGGTTGAATTCCCTTCGTTTTAACCTTTTTTGACATTGCACTATACATGAAGGAGTTCTAAAACTAAAATATTTTGTTAATCTTTTAGAATGATTTGTGAGCATTTTTATAGTTGCCAACACTATTTGTTTATAGATACATAATTTGGAATAAAGCTCATTTTGTCTTTTTGCCTTGATAAAGTCCATCACAGGACGAAACATGTAGGCGAGTTAAATACAGTTTTCCTCTTGTCTTCTTTTTATTTAACCATCTTGTTCTTAATCTCAGAACATAACTGTGTATATTTTCACACACACACACACACACACACACACACACACACACACACACACACACACACACACACACATAAATGCTCAATGAAAAATATTTCTATATATTTATATCCTTAAATGATAAATAATTATATATATATATATATATATATATGTGCTTAAATGAAAAATATTTATATGTATATACGTAAATGCTTAAATGAAAAATATTTATAAATGATTGAAAATTAAATAATTTAATTCACAAACATTTATACCTTTCATTCACACTAAAAAAAATTTCAACAGAGATAAATATATTTCACAATATAAAGATATGATATTAAATAGATATTTGGCCCACCTGAATAATATCAATTACACTACTACTAATATTAATAACCCTTCTCAAAATAATTGCAACTGCTGAAAAACTAAGACCTGCCCATTGAATGGCCAGTGAATGTCTAAAAGTATTGTTTATAGAACTTGTATCCATCTGGATGATGATGTCAAATTTTACTTTGGAGCAACTGCTAACATGTGGAAATTTTGCTTTCACAACCACATGTTGTCTTTAAACAACAGTAAATACAATAAAACACTGTTTTATCCATATTTTATTGGAAGTTAAAAAAAAACAATAACAAGGACTTAATTAATAACTGGAACATTATTGCTAAACCCAAATCTTACAATAGAAAAGAAGACAGATATAACTTATACCTTTTAGAAAAACTTGACATCTGAAAGCATATAAATAAACCAAATCTACTTAACAAAAAAAGTGACAAACCACATGCTGCTAAAGATAAACATAGTTACTTAAATTCTTAGCCTGTGACTGATAGTCTATAAGTTTGCTTCATTGTTTTTCACTCCTTATTTTCCCTCTTCTTTCTTACTTCCATTCCCCGCAAATATTACTTTTAATAATTATGAATTATGCCCCTTTGATTTCATCTCCCAGCATTTTAATAATTTTTTTGTTCAAAATTTTTATTTTAAAATTAAAATTTTTTAACCCTATGTCAGTTTTGTTTATTTAAATGATACTCTTGATATATGCTCTCACACCCTGATTGAGCACCCTGGAAGAATGGTAGACGTTGAAAAAAACAGTAGCATCTATGCATCGCTCATTCAGTAATGAATTAGAGCACTCTAACTACTGGCATATGATATATCATACGCTAAAAGTCTGCCTCCTTCTACTGAGCACCCATAGCTCAGGGGTAAAATCACCAACTGATGCCAATTCGGTCTGGTTTCAATCCTGGGTAAAAGCGATCGGATGTCTGGGCATACTGGTGGGCTGTGGTGCAGCGAGGCGGGTCTGTCTGCGGATGACTATATATACTGATTATTTAGTATTTGGTCATAATAAAATTAGACCAGTCACACAGTTGTATTAACAAGTGTTCAATACAATTTATATTGTAGAACTATTGAATATTTTCCATTTGTTTACAAAAGGAAAATATGTATATATATATATATATATATATATATATAGGTATGGGAATTAATAAATATACATATGGAAATACATATATATATATAAATATTATTCAGGTGTTAATAAAATAGTGGTGAAATTTATTATAAACAGAGCTATTAATTATATATATCAATATATATACATATTATACTATGTTGGTGACACAACTCGAAGTTTCATGCATTCATTTAGAAATCATCAGGTACATATTTCAAACTCAAATATGAAGTTTGTAATATGCACCTGATGATTGAGTAATGCATGAAACTCCAAGTTGTGCCACTGACATAGGATAATATATATATAGTTATGAATTAATTGTACATTGTGACACAGAAATTTCTATGTTTCGAGTTAGATTCTCATCATCAGGCAATGTTTGATGTTGATTGTTTTACATTTAAATAACAAAAACCTTTGGTTTGCTGTGTATGTATGTGGGAAGATTTAAAATTTACACGTGTGTTTCTTTTGACCTATCAGAGCGAAGATTCTTTTGAGCACTGTTCATAATAAAATAAATGCCGGGGCACTCAAAATAATAAAATCTTGAGTCCTCTTTACCTAGAATTATATATATATATATATATATATATATGCATACATATATATATATGTATATATATATATATATATATATATATATATATATATATATATATACTCATGGATAATCTTTTGTGTATTGTGTTGCTAAAAATTACTGTAAATTTTCTTCTTGCTTCAAATATAACGGTTGACAAATTCCTTAGTGGTCATTAGAATGTGAAAATTATCCAGAATCGAATGTTTTTATGTTGTAATGTCATGGTCATGCACGTGTTAAAGCATCAAAAAACTGTTCTTTCTATAAACATTTTAGAACATTACTACAGTATTCATAACTGATTCTGTTAATTGGCAGCTTAAATTTTCTTTAATGAATATTGCCTTGAGGATCTGTAGTTTGCTTTTGTTGTTTTCTTGGTGTAGGATAGTTGTTATCGATCATTATTTTTTTATGTTGTGAATGTAGACAGGAATGTTGTTGTAGATGTCTAGAAATGGATGAAACATTTTTCATTTCTTACATCTTTCAATGATAATATGTGAAAGGCTATCCTTGTGTATGAACAGATTTTATTAAAAATAAGCAGACACAATGTTTGCAATTTATTTAATCTGACATGTCTAAAAGAAAATTTGCTGCCTAAATATACAAATGACTATTGTGTTTATATATAACATGCTAAAATTTTACCTCTCTCATTTCATGCGGCTATAGCTTAGGTAGTAGAGACTCTGACTGACACCAAATTCATCGAGATTCGATCACAGCTCGAAGCAAGTAGATGTCTAGCCACACTGATGAGCTGTGATACAGCAAAACAGGCTTGTATGTGAATGGCTAATACATATATATATATATATATATATATATATTAGTCATCCACATACAAGCCTGTTTCGCTGTATCACAACAAAGAATAAACAGTCTGTAGTAGAAACCCAAGTTTTGTTTATTTTTTGCTTATATGTGAACATGCGTCCCCGCCTACAAGACACAATTTGTTCTTTTTCTATCTGCCATATCCCTTCAGGATGTAGGTGATCATGGTCCTCCACATCTCCCTATCCCTAGTGGCTCTTAGTACAATTTCTCCTGTTACTTTAACCAAATCCTGCTCTATCATCAGTTTGCTCGACCCCATCAAGTATATTACATGCTGCTTTCACCTGTCTCTCTTTTACTCTGTCTGACCTGTGAGTATCAGATTCTCCAAGCTCTCTTTCTTCATTACATGTCTCAGGAACTTCAGCTGTCTTTTCCTGATGTTCAGTATCAATTTTTTTTTGTTTCCATCCTCTCCAAAATCTAATCGTTGCTTTCATGTTCAATCCATGGTATCCTCAGCATCCTTCTGTAGAATCACATTTTGGTTGCTTCATCATTGAGGAGATTGTTTAGCATTCACTGCCATATTGAAAAACGGACATCATATAGCAAGCCATTATTTTTTTTGTTTCCAGTGAAACTTTCCTGTCTCTCAATACTCTACTCAGCTTCTGGAATGCATCCTTGGCCATCCCAATACGCCTTCAGATCTCAGTGTTGCACTTTCCGTCTCCTGTTAGAACACTTCCCAGGTATTTTCCTGTCTCTCAATACTCTACTCAGCTTCTGGAATGCATCCTTGGCCATCCCAATACGCCTTCAGATCTCAGTGTTGCACTTTCCGTCTCCTGTTAGAACACTTCCCAGGTATTTTCCTGTCTCTCAATACTCTACTCAGCTTCTGGAATGCATCCTTGGCCATCCCAATACGCCTTCGGATCTCAGTGTCGCACTTTCCGTCCCCTGTTAGAACACTTCCCAGGTATTTTCCTGTCTCTCAATACTCTACTCAGCTTCTGGAATGCATCCTTGGCCATCCCAATATGCCTTCGGATCTCAGTGTCGCACTTTCCATCCCCTGTTAGAACACTTCCCAGGTATTTTCCTGTCTCTCAATACTCTACTCAGCTTCTGGAATGCATCCTTGGCCATCCAATACGCCTTCGGATCTCAGTGTTGCACTTTCCGTCTCCTGTTAGAACACTTCCCAGGTATTTTCCTGTCTCTCAATACTCTACTCAGCTTCTGGAATGCATCCTTGGCCATCCCAATATGCCTTCGGATCTCAGTGTCGCACTTTCCATCCCCTGTTAGAACACTTCCCAGGTATTTTCCTGTCTCTCAATACTCTACTCAGCTTCTGGAATGCATCCTTGGCCATCCAATACGCCTTCGGATTTCAGTGTCGCACTTTCCATCCCCTGTTAGAACACTTCCCAGGTATTTTCCTGTCTCTCAATATTCTACTCAGCTTCTGGAATGCATCCTTGGCCATCCCAATACGCCTTCTGATCTCAGTGTCGCACTTTCCATCCCTCAGGAACACTTCCCAGGTATTTTCCTGTCTCTCAATACTCTACTCAGCTTCTGGAATGCATCCTTGGCCATCCCAAGTAATAGCCTTCGGATCTCAGTGTCGCACTTTCCATCCCCTGTTAGAACACTTCCCAGGTATTTTCCTGTCTCTCAATACTCTACTCATTTCTGGAATGCATCCTTGGCCATCCCAATACGCCTTCGGATCTCAGTGTCACACTTCCCCATCCTCTGTTAGAACACTTCCCAGGTATTTTCCTGTCTCTCAATACTCTACTCAGCTTCTGGAATGCATCCTTGGCCATCCCAATACGCTTCTCGGATCTCAGTGTCGCACTTTCCATCCCCTGTTAGAACACTTCCCAGGTATTTTCCTGTCTCTCAATACTCTACTCAGCTTCTGGAATGCATCCTTGGCCATCCCAATATGCCGGATCTCAGTGTCGCACTTTCCGTCCCCTGTTAGAACACTTCCCAGGTATTTTCCTGTCTCTCAATACTCTACTCAGCTTCTGGAATGCATCCTTGGCCATCCAATACGCCTTCGGATCTCAGTGTCGCACTTTCCATCCCCTGTTAGAACACTTCGCAGGTATTTTCCTGTCTCTCAATACTCTACTCAGCTTCTGGAATGCATCCTTGGCCATCCAATACGCCTTCGGATCTCAGTGTCGCACTTTCCATCCCCTGTTAGAACACTTTCAGGTATTTTCCTGTCTCTCAATACTCTACTCAGCTTCTGGAATGCATCCTTGGCCATCCCAATACGCCTTCTCGGATCTCAGCACATTTCATCCTTCAAGAATTACTCCAGCATTTTCACCAACATCTTCATCAGCTTCAATGCATCCTGGCCATCCCAATACGCCTTCGGATCTCAGTGTCGCACTTTCCATCCCCTGTTAGAACACTTCCCAGGTATTTTCCTGTCTCTCAATACTGCTCAGCTTCTGGAATGCATCCTTGGCCATCCCAATATGCCTTCGGACTCAGTGTCGCACTTTCCGTCCCCTGTTAGAACACTTCCCAGGTATTTTCCTGTCTCTCAATACTCTACTCAGCTTGGAATGCATCCTTGGCCATCCAATACGCCTCGGATCTCAGTGTCGCACTTTCCATCCCCCTGTTAGAACACTTCGCAGGTATTTTCCTGTCTCTCAATACTCTACTCAGCTTCTGGAATGCATCCTTGGCCATCCCAATACGCCTTCGGATCTCAGTGTCGCACTTTCCATCCCCTGTTAGAACACTTCCCAGGTATTTGCCCTCAATACTCTACTCAGCTTCTGGAATGCATCCTTGGCCATCCCAATACGCCTTCGGATCTCAGTGTCACACTTCCCATCCTCTGTTAGAACACTTCCCCAGGTATTTTCCTGTCTCTGAATACTCTACTCAGCTTCTGGAATGCATCCTTGGCCATCCCAATACGCCTTCGGATCTCAGTGTCGCACTTTCCATCCCCTGTTAGAACACTTCCCAGGTATTTTTCCTGTCTCTCAATATTCTACTCAGCTTCTGGAATGCATCCTTGGCCATCCCAATACGCCTTCGGATCTCAGTGTCGCACTTTCCATCCCCTGTTAGAACACTTCCCAGGTATTTTCCTGTCTCTCAATACTCTACTCAGCTTCTGGAATGCATCCTTGGCCATCCCAATACGCCTTCGGATCTCAGTGTTACACTTTCCATCCTCTGTTAGAACACTTCGCAGGTATTTTCCTGTCTCTCAATACTCTACTCAGCTTCTAGAATGCATCCTTGGCCATCCCAATACGCCTTCGGATCTCAGTGTCGCACTTTCCATCCCCTGTTAGAACACTTCCCAGGTATTTTCCTGTCTCTCAATACTCTACTCAGCTTCTGGAATGCATCCTTGGCCATCCAATACGCCTTCGGATCTCAGTGTCGCACTTTCCATCCCCTGTTAGAACACTTCGCAGGTATTTTCCTGTCTCTCAATACTCTACTCAGCTTCTGGAATGCATCCTTGGCCATCCCAATACGCCTTCGGATCTCAGTGTCGCACTTTCCATCCCCTGTTAGAACACTTCGCAGGTATTTTCCTGTCTCTCAATACTCTACTCAGCTTCTGGAATGCATCCTTGGCCATCCCAATACGCCTTCGGATCTCAGTGTTGCACTTTCCGTCCCCTGTTGGAACACTTCCCAGGTATTTTCCTGTCTCTCAATACTCTACTCAGCTTCTGGAATGCATCCTTGGCCATCCCAATATGCCTTCGGATCTCAGTGTCGCACTTTCCATCCCCTGTTAGAACACTTCCCAGGTATTTTCCTGTCTCTCAATACTCTACTCAGCTTCTGGAATGCATCCTTGGCCATCCCAATACGCCTTCGGATCTCAGTGTCACACTTTCCATCCTCTGTTAGAACACTTTGCAGGTATTTTCTTATCTCCTAATATTCTACTCAGCTTTTGAAGTGCATCCCTGGCCATCCCAATACGCCTTCGGATCTCAGTGTCGCACTTTCCGTCCCCTGCTAGAACACTTCCCAGGTATTTTCCTGTCTATCAATACTCTACTTAGCTTCTGGAATGCATCATTGGCCATCCCAATACGCCTTCGGATCTCAGTGTTACACTTTCCATCCTCTGTTAGAACACTTCGCAGGTATTTTCCTGTCTCTCAATACTCTACTCAGCTTCTGGAATGCATCCTTGGCCATCCCAATACGCCTTCGGATCTCAGTGTCGCACTTTCCGTCCCCTGTTAGAACACTTCCCAGGTATTTTCCTGTCTCTCAATCTTTACTCAGCTTTTAGGATGCATCCTTGGCCATCCCAATTCACCTTCGGATCTCAGTGTTGCACTTCCCGTCCTCTTTCCAGAAAAATCCCATAAATTAAAGAGCTTGGGATAAAGATAAAAAAGTACTAAACAAATTCTACAGACTGCTAAGAATTGATAGAAGCTGAAGAATGTATCGGCTGAAGTACTGTGTTAAGAACAATATCACTCAAAATAAATTTGAAATGATGGGAAAAAATATTTGACAGAAATTTATGAATTGTTGTATTGAGAGTTTGAATTCCAGTTGAATTCCTCGCATTCACTTGCGCACAAACATCCTTGGAAAAGGTATTAATCCGTCTCTTCTCTCCAGTTATGGTTTAAATAATAGGACAGATTGGGTTCTATAGCACTGGCTGGCAACCAGTCTACCGCAGAAAGCAATGGCAACCTACTGCGGAATAATTTTTTGCCCAGTCAGTCATGTCTTTTTTGAGACACGATCACCCAAAGCGTGTTACGTATGGCACTTAACTGACTGACTGAATATAATAATTGGAATCATGATTAAGGCTTCTGCTGGTCATAAAGCGGGGGATCGGTTTTCTATTGTTATGAAGTAATAAACTGATCCCCCACTAATTACTATGTAATAATATAATACATCTCTTCTCCCTCTAGCTATGAGTCAAATAACAGGACAGATTGGGTTCTATAGCCTTGGCTGGCAATCAGTCTACCGCAGAAAGCAATGGCAACCTACGACGGAATGATCTTCTGCCCAGTCAGTCATGTCTCTTTCGAGACATGATCGCCCAAGCGTGTATCACGTATGGCACTTAACTGACAGCATTGAGAAAGGCAGCGATAATGTAAGGGAAGTAACTCGCCATTTTGCTTTAAATGATTCTCTGATTACTCCCCTTCAATGTCGTTTGAAAGGAATCCACATATAAAAATAATAGGTCATCTCAAGATATAAAACGTCAAGCCATTTTAAACGTTGCTGGTGGTGCCAGGGGTGGCGGTCCTGCCATAGCCACCGAAACCGTGACATCACTTCTGGTCAGCGGCTGATGAAGACAGGGTATCGCATGTAGTAACACATGTTGTATGTTAAAAATTCCTTTGTAAACTTTGCTAGGAGTTACCTCCCTTGCACTGACAACTTTCCATGTGCGACAAAACTTTAAAGCGTAGTAATTTAACAAAATGTGCTCTCATTTATCATGGCATGGCTAAACAAGTCTCTCTCTCTCTCTCTCTCTCTCTCTCTCTCTCTCTATATATATATATATATATATATATATATATATATATATATATATGCTTAGGCAGTAACTTTTCTTTTGAACATGTCAGATTAGATAAATTGCAAACTATATGTTTGCGTATTTTTAATAAAATCCGTTCATATTCACGGATAATCTTTTGCGTATTACAATCAAAAGATGTCATAAATGAGCTGTAACGTTGACAGATGTTACTTAATTAATTTCTTAAGGTACCCAAGTTCTTTAACACGTGCTTGACCATGACATTACAACATATAAAAAAAAATTCATTTTGGATAATTTTCACATTCTAATGAGCGCTAGCAATTTGTCAACCGTTATATTTGAAGCAGGAAAAAATGTACAGTAATTTTTAGCAACACAGTTTTCCGGTTACATTTGTTACCATAACTCACACTCCTGAAGATGACCTCGGAAAGATGTTGAAAGTTCTTGTTCTTTTCTTCACACCTGTGTTCCCATCCTTCTCTTTCCCTTCCTCTGACGCCCTCTGCAACTGGTTCGTCTTTCTCTTCACTTTCATCTTGTCTAAACTTTTACTCTTATGTAGCCCCTTTCGCATCAGTGGCGGTACCGCCTTGCCTGGGTGAAACGATTAAAAAAAAAAAAAGAAGTCATAAACTGATCCCCCACTAACTACTATTCATTAATATAATAATATAATATAACCCATCTCTTCTCCCTCCATCTTTAATAGCAAGACAGATTGGGTTCTTTAGCCTTGGTTGGCAACCAATCTACCGCACAAAGTAATAGCAGCTTATTGCTGGAAATCTTCCGCCCAGTCAGTCATGTCTCTTTCGAGACATGATCGCCCAAAGCGAGTGTATAACGTTTGGTCTGGACTGATTGAAATCATTATAAAAAAGTTGTTTTTTTTTGTTGTTTTCAACTATTGTTTCTTGTGTCTTCACGTATACAATATACGATTCGTGTTTTTAACTAGATATACGATCCATGTTTTACATTAGATATACGATCAGTGTTTTTAATTAGATATAAGATACATGTTTTTAATTAGATATATGATCCATGTTTTTAATTAGATATAAGATACATGTTCTCAATTAGATATACGATCCGTGTTTTTAATTAGATATATGATCCATGTTTTTAATTAGATATATGATACATGTTCTCAATTAGATATACGATTCGTGTTTTTAATTAGATATATAATACATGTTTTTAATTAGATATATGATACATGTTTTAATTAGATATATGATCCATGTTTTTAATTAGATACATAATCCATGTTTGTCATTAGATATATGATCCGTGTTTTTAATTAGATATATGATACATGTTTTTAATTATATATATGATCCATGTTTTTAATTAGATATATGATCCATGTTTTTAATTAGATATATGATACATGTTTTTAATTAGATATATGATCCATGCTTTTAATTATGTATATGATACATGTTTCTAATTAGATATACGAACCGTGTTTTTAATTAGATATATGATACATGTTCGCAATTAGATATACGATCCATGTTTCTTTCTGGATTTAATTAAACTTTCTCGATGTTGGCTTATTTGATTTTTTATATTTCGTGTATTTGCATTTTTTTTTACTGTTTATGTGATGTAATATTTCTGTGTCATTGGTAAGGATTTGTCAGATTTTTGTTGTGTTGGGTGGTGATATACAATTTAATTGAATCATTATCGAATCAATGGCAATTTAATCGGTGTGATAATGTAGTGGTTTCGAAAGCAATGTACGCGTTATTAGAATTATTATGGCAAAAGAAACATTCTCCAAATGCACAAATGAATTTACAAATAACATTGGTTGAAAATTGAAATTTTTATTTTTTTCTGTATCATTGGTGACGATAATATTGGAGGTTTTCGTTTTTTCGTAATAAATACATTTTGTAATAAGTTGAGGCAGGGAACCCCGTAATCATTGAATGTAGCAAATGGAGACAGGGGCCATGAAAGTGAATGTAACAAATTGAAGCTGGGAACCACATAATAAGTGGATGTAGCTGCTAAAGGTAGGGATCCATGTTATGAGTGAATGTAACGATTAGAGGTAGGGGTCCATTTAATCATTCAATGGAAAAAGTTGAGACCGGGAACCACATAAATAGTGAATGTAGCAATTAGAGGCCGGGAACCATATTTTGAAGAAATCAAGTAAGCTGAGGCCGGAAACTACATAATCAGTGAATGTAGCAATTAGAGGCAGGGAAACATATTCCGAGGGAATGTAGCAAGTTGAGGCAGGGAACCACATTATGAGATAATGTTGCAAGTTGAGACAGGAAATACATTTAATCTGTCAATATAGCAAATCGAGGCAGGGAACCACATCATCAGGGAATGTAGTAATTAGAGGCAGAGAACCACGTTATGAGAGAATGTAGTAAGTTGAGGCTGGGAACCACATCATCAGCGAATGTAGCAAGTTGTTGTCTTTTAGTGACCACTTTTCTAGATATTTTTGCATTAATGAAATGTGTCCCCCACCAGGGGTCTATCATTTGGTTTACATTGTTCCTAATTTTATCAACGACCTCCCTGATATAATCAGTTCTCAACTTGGTGTCTATACTGATGACACAATTATTGAACCCTGTTTTAATAGTAAGCCTGATCGTTTTGATGAAATCTGTTGTTAAATGGAGCAAGGAATGGCGTGTTAATTTTAATACATCCAGAACGAAACTACTCTCTTTTAATTGCCTAAGAGATTTTTTTCTGCCCTCCATCTGTATGGCTGATGCTTACCCACCAGAAGTGTGATTCATTGCATCTCGGGAGAAGATTTTCCACTGACATGAATTGGAAAGATTATTATAATCTTTGCAATATCTAGGTCTGCTGCTAGGAAAGTTGGTTCAATGCTAGAGATTTTTTCTTGTCAGAATCTATCTTACATTTTATAAGTCTACTATTCGTCTTTGCTTTGAATATTGCTGCTACATCTGATCTGGTTCTCTTGCTATATACTTAGTGATCATTGATGAAATCCAAAGAGGAATCTGCAATGTTATTAATCCTGACCTGGCATCTCGGTAGCAGTCGCTTTCCCGCTGCTGTAACGTAGCTCTACTCTGTCTTTTCCATAAATATTTTCATGGTAATTGTCCTGATAAACTTTCCTCTATGGTACCTAGACTTTATGGATTTTTTTAATCATTTCACCCCAAGCAAGGCAGTTTTACTGCCACTGTTGCTCAGGGGCTTACATAGGAGGAAAGTGATGAAAAAAGGGGGTAGGTTATAGGGGATGCCTGGAGGAGGGTAAAAGACAGATGAGAATACTGGTGTGATGGGGGTGGAGTGGATGGAGAAAAGAGCTTGAGAGAAAGAATGCGGGTCAGTGAGATAGGAGATGACTATTGACCTTACATTTAAATTTTTGGAGATGGTAGCTGTCGGGGAAGCAAGTATACGGAAGGGAATTCCACAGGCGGGAAATGCGAGAAAAGAAGCTATTAGAGTAGAAGTTGCGGTTACATTTTATCGGTTTCACTGTAAAAGGGTGGGACCTAGTTGCTAGTCTAGTCATCATCATCATTTATCCATTACACCCAATGGTGCATAGGACAGCAACCTTTTATTGCTGTTTCTGTAACAAACTGTTTTTTACGGGACAGGGTTGTTAACCCTGCACCCAACCCCCAAACCTGGAGGACCGGTGGACCATTCGTGGTCCTTACGTTTACAGCACCTGGTATTCCCAAATGGTCACCCATTTAAGTACTGATCAGGCTCGATGTTGCTTAACTTCGGTGATCGGACGGGAACCGGTGTATTCAACATGATATAGCCGTAGACGCTAGTTTAGTAGCTCGTGTAAATTCATATATAGGGGTCACCAGTGAGCTAGGTTCATTGGAGCAGAAGCCATGAAAGTATTTGTAGAAGAGGCACAGGGAAGCCATATTGCGCCGGTTAGAGAGCGACTGCATCTGAGCTGCCAACAGTACTGTGCATTGTGGCGGACTACTAATCACATCGACCGTTTTTTAACAAAATGTAGCGGATTAACCGGTAGTTCACCAGATTAGTTTAAATTTAGGATTAGGAAATATAACACAAGACTCATGCAAAGAATAATCAACGACGAATTGTAAAAATCATATACATATATTAACAAATTTACAATCATTCAATGTTGATAGAGAAAAGCATGCATTAAAGAGAACATTGTGGAAAAAGTCAGGAGTTGTCTCTCTTTGACCGTAAAATGAAAGTTAAATAAAAAATGAATAAATGCTTATGAACGTTCTGGAAATGTTCTTAAAAAAAGTATGTCGTTGAAGGAAAATTCTAGTATGAAAGTGTGAGAGTATATGTGTGTGTATATATCAGCATGCGTATGTGAATGTGAGTGAGAGGGCGCGTATTCAACTGACAAGGGTTCGTTTGGCAGCTGAATTCTCACTAAGGAGCTGAGAAGGGTTCGCTCCTTATATAGTTACGAGGTGGCTCAGAATGACTGCGCAGGATAACTCGGTTTTCACGTGCAGATGATTTGATTGACTAAAAATTAACCAATCAGCGAGCGTACTTTAGGGAGACTGGAAAAGGCCTGTTTGATCCAATCTTCTCCCGAAAGTGAACAAAATTAACTACTTGGAAATAACGTGATTTGTAAATTGTCGCATAGATGCGATTTGTAAAATGTCTCGTCATGAATGCACTGGTAATATATTAACCAATTATTGCTTGACAAAGTTGGTGTGGTATGTATGGATGTATGTTAGTGTGTGGGTGCATACATAAGAAGGTTTGCACTGTGTAATGGATGTCGACTCGGAATAAGAAATTGGAACCGGCTTTGTTTCACATCCCACTTTTGTGGAGAGGCTCAGGTAAATACCGAGTTCATTAAAGCTTACATTTAAGCCAATACGAATTGTCTTTAACAATTCTACTACAGTAACAACTAAAATTAGGGCAATGAAACAACCCCGATATTTGATTTACGTTTCAAATCCAACTTTATTTAACTTTAGTAAACATTAAATGATAATTTGAAAACAATCTAAAAAGCAATAAAAAGTGTTTGACTATAATACGTCCCGACGTGGTGTAATGATTAGCAAGATTGTCTCGCTATTGAACCATTACAATTGAGTAGTGAGTTCGATCTCCACTGGGCACCCCATTCTTTTGGCCTTGTGCCACATCTAAGCTGTGCCTAGAAAATCGCCTGTAATACGTAAGATACAAAATAAAGGGAAATTCTAACGTACATACGTCGATTTTGGATATTACACTCTCCTCTTTTTTTTTCGTTGATATTTGAGCGATGAGGCGAGAAAAGGACAGTAGCACTTAAGAGAAAATAACACGATAGACCATTGCGGTGTAAAATAATTTCACGCCTAAATCTGTGTGTTACTTTTTTATTACCTCCACCCACGTCTATTGAACAGGTGAAGAGTCTCATCCCTTGTTTCCTGTTTAGGATGCGGTTTCCGGTTTTCTCTTTTCCAATCTTTTCACTCTTTCATTTTTTTTTCAATTGGAGTAGATAGACTAAACTATCACCCGGTTCACACTCCACCCACGTCTATTGAACAGGTGAAGAGGCTCATCCCTTGTTTCCTGTTTAGGATGTGCTTTCCGGTTTTTCTCTTTTCTAATCTTCTCACTCTTATTTACCCCCCTGCACATCAGTGGCGTTACCGCCTTGCTTGGGGTGATATTAAAAAAAAAAATTCTAATTTGTTCCTCGCTTTACCCTATTCACTGTTTCCTTTGTTAATATTTAAAAAATGCAGTGGTATCATTTATTTATTTCGAAAAAAGAAAACTGACACAATGAAAATAACATTTGAAGTGCAATATAAGAATTTTACTCGTTATACTCGTCTCGAAAACCTTTCTCGAAAACTTTCGAACGAAAGAAAAAAATAGTTTTACAAAGAAAAAAAAAGCGCTTAGAACATGAAAGCCTGTTAAAAGTGTTCGGACAGAAATCAGCATGAAGCCCAAAGAAAAAAAGAAAGAACCCGACACAAGTAGCCATCTAACAAAAAGCACTCAATACGAAGGTAGAACGAACTTAATAGAACCTAATGAGCCAGACGAACCTACCTACGTTTCTCCTAAACGGATCGTCAGGGAAAGCTGTCTCTTTCCTTGACGATTTGGTTAGGAGAAAACTAGGTTGGTTCGTCTAGCTCATTAGGTTCTGTTATATATATATAGGGTGTTCATAAAGTCTGCGTGCACTTTAAAATTTCATTTGTATTTGTGATAGAAATAATCTATAAACTTCAAAGATAATACAGTGTTTCAACAAGATGGGGCTCCTTCTCACTTTGGTCTGCGTTTTAGATTTAGACAGTTTCTAAATCAGGAATTTCCTAAAAGATGGATTGGAAGGGGTAGACCATTTTATTTTCCTCCACATTCGCCAGATTTGACTCCATTAGAATTTTTATGGGGACGTGTGTTAATAGTTGTTTATGCAACCAAACCTAGTTCATTAAAAGATTTTAAAGCTAAAATAACTAATGTGATTTCAGACATTTCTGTAAATCAGTTGGCAAAGGTTTTCTGTGGACTGCGAAATCGTGTTACCCTTTTTATTATTAATGATGAAAGATATGTGGAGACTTAAAGAAAATTTCAATAAAACCTTAAAAATATAGATTTACTTCTTTCTAATCCTTTTTACAAATCATAACTATCGCAAATAAAAATAAACTTATAAATTCTTCAAAGTGCACACGAACTTTATGAACGCCCTATATATATATATATACTATAGTCATCCGCAGACAGATCTGTTTCGCTGTATCACAGCTCGTTAGTACGATTAGACTCCGATTGCTTTTTTTACCCAGGATTGAAACCCGGTCGAATTGGCGTCAGACGGCGATTCTACCTCTGGGCTATGGGCGTTCGGTGGAAGAAGGCAGACTTTTTAGCGCATATATTATCATTATACACGCACAATAGCCAGAATGATCGAATTCATTATTGAATGAGCGATGCGTATATGCTGGAGTAGGTACTGTTTTCAAAGTCTCCCATTCTTCCAGAGTGCTCAATCAGGGTGTGAGAGCGTAAATACTATAGTCATCCGTAGACAGATCTGTTTCGCTGTATCACAGCTCATTAGTACGGTTAGACTCCGATTGCTTTTTTACCCAGGATTGAAACCCGGCCGAATTGGTGTCACTCGGCGATTCTACCTCTGGGCTACGAGCTAATATATATATATATATATATATATATATATATATATATATATATATATATATATCCGAACGAATTCTATTAATATTACATATTAACATTGATCCATCTATTTAATTATATAAATAAAATAAAATTTAGTTATTTATTGAGCCAGTATTTATTATATATACAAAAAAAATCCAAATTTTCTTAAATAGGATGGCCATTTCGTCGGGTAAATTAAAAGCAAAGCATAAAAATACAAAGGTAGAACGAACTTAATAGAACCTAATGAGCCAGACGAACCTACCTACGTTTTTCCTAAACGGATCGCCAGGGAAAGCTGTCTCTTTCCTTGACGATTTGGTTAGGAGAAAACTAGGTTGGTTCGTCTAGCTCATATATATATCACATCTCATCAGTTTATCAATTCGTTTTTAATCCGATATTTTTATTGCTTCAAACGTAATTACAGTGGATACTCGTATTTGAAGCAGACGTTCCATTTTCATTTTTATTTTTCTGTAAGTATCTCCAAAGATTTACTATAAATTTGGTGCCTCCAAAGATTCGCTAAAATGACTTTACATGATGAAAAGTATTCCCCGAACTTAATAAAAACAACGTCTTATAGTCAAAATCTTTGTTATTCTTAAGAGGCAAGACCAAAGGATTTTTTATTATTAAATTATACTTTTAACCTGTTTTAAAACCTTGGAAATTTTGGTTAAAAGTTGTTTTTCTTGTGCCAAGAAGTGACCAGAAATTAGTATGGGAAATTTGAGCGTTATTTTGTGGTGATTTTGAAATTTTTACTAAAATCGCGACATTGTCGGATTTTAATGAAACTTTTATTTTTATAGCGCTTAATAATAATAATAATTATAAGAACAAGTACTTGGAGAATTTACATCTTCAAATTTTATTTTGCCATGCAGTTACAGAAAAAAATCTAGGAGTCATATCATAAAAAAATGCAATAAAACTAAGACATTATTTAATTAGAAAAGATTTGAATTGCTTTTATAAATAGAAATATATTATGAACACTATTGTCTTAAGAAAAAACACTTTCGATGTATAAGGAACTTTTACAAGAATTGTTTTCATTAAAAAAATAATTATAATAATATATAAAATTTTAAATCTTTAAAAATTCTATATTAATTTGTAGCGGTTAGGTGATATTGTTATTAAGTAAAATCTATATTTACTAATCATAAGCAGAAAATCTTACGATAGTTCAGCGGCTCCAGTATTTCAAAAAGAATTTTGAATTTGTTTTTGTGCTTATAAACACGCTGTTTGTTGCAAATACAGGTGTTTATGCACGACATTATAAAAAAATAAGAGCGGTAACTAAATTAAATAAAAAAACTATTGATAATTTTCTAACATTTCTTCAGCAAACATCTTTGTAACTGCAGTGAACAAATCAAGTTCTAGATTTAAAAAACTCGAATGACTCATTGATTTTGTTAAAAATAAATGAATTTTCTCGAATTTACAAAACCTTTGCTTAACACACACAAAACTTGCAAAATTTCACACCTCGATGCGAAATATTTTTCGGTCAATAGAAAACTAGGAGACATCTAAGAACAAAATAGAAAAGCCAGAATCACATTCGGGAGTTAATTCCCAAATGACCTACAAATGATATAAAAGACGGGACAAGACGACCGTCGCCAGAGTTAAGATGACCTCCGCTATATTAACCAAGTCCTGAGCGATGAAATATGACGTAACAGGAGTAGAGCCATGAATCAGAGTAGCAGCCGTCTTTCGCTTCATGACAACATTGATAATCACAAAGTCGTTTTTTTAATAAAGATTTTAAAACTTTTTAAAATGTAGCAAGAAAAAAAAACAGAATGACACATGTTTTGATTTATACTGGTTTTAATTTTAATTAAAATTAAGAAAAACGATAATTAATAAGAAAATATAGACATCATTGTTGATTACTGACTGTCGATCGTGTTTGTAAATAAACACAGTTTTAAAGACAAAATTTTTCGTTTATTCGTCTAAATTCTAAAAACAATTTAACAAACACTGCATAATTTTCATATTTTTAATTTAATTATGAAAAATCACAATCACTTTTGTTTTAATTGCAAGAATTTTAAAATCAGAATCACTCAAATATAGCAATCAAGCAACCATTAGAATTTAGGAACAAACAAGAAGCAACAATAAATAAGCAAAAATTATTAATTAAAAATATTAAAAAATGCAACAATTTAAATTCAAGCAAATTAATTCAAACTAAATAAGTTTAAGTTACTGTTTTTTAAAAATCAAACTTATAAAAGTCTTTTTATGTCTCAAAATTCAGTTGAATGTTTGAAGTTTTTTTTTTTACTTAACTTCTTACAAGTAATATAATCATTTTCCTTGCTACAAAAATTATTTAATAATGCATTAGAAGAGCTCCAGACAATCATTTTTTTATTTTTTCAATGCAGTGACCTTCACCACATGAGTCAACATGAAAGAAAGTTCATCATTAGCCAAAACATCCAATATTATGTACATAGACAATTTTCTTTGATTCATTGAATGAAGAGTTTTTGTTTTGTTTTGTTTGTTTGTTTAACGACCTATCAATCCTTATGGGATCATTTAAGGTCATAACCAATGATTTTGGGTAAGGTTATTTTATTTTTTTACAACATTTTTCTTTTCGAGTATCAAGATTTATTGGGATTTGTTTTTTTTTAAGGGCAGGATTCCCAAGTTAAACGCTAATACATACATACATACATACATACATACATACATACATACATACGTTCCTGCCTACGTACACATAAACTCACTCTTGCAAGTACTACTGTTATTTAACCCATAACTGGAGGGAAGGGACGGATTAATACCTTTCCCAAGGGTACCAGTGCTTAAGTGAATGCAGGGTATTCAACTGGAATTCGAACTCGGCTCACTGATTTCTTTTTCCGAGCCGATATGCACTGCACGACAACGTACATCCGTCACTATACGCTTACAGCACCTGGTATTTCAAACTGGTCACCCATCTAAGTACTGACCAGGCTCAACGTTGCTTAATTTCGGTGATCGAGCGAGAACCGGTGTATTCGACGTGATAGGCCGTAAGCCCTTGAATGAAGAAAAGAAGGATTCTTTACAAGTTTATTAATAACAATATAATTGTATAGTACTAAATTTGTTGTTACATCATTGGGATATAACAGAGAACCTCTATTAATTCCTTGAAAATAACTGTCTTTATCAGGTCTGTTCCTGATACTAAACTTTTACAACTATAACATTTCATTTTTTTTAAACGGCATAACAGCAATAACTTGCTAAATATATAGGCAGGACTTCTTTGCACTGATGAACATCAGTTACATCTATGTTAAATTTATAAACATCTAAATTTTATTCCTCTGTCATTTAATTCCAATTCACCTCTTGTAAATTCTTCAAATTAATACTTTGATTATTAAAAGGCAGGCTAAGTTTTAAAACAGACAACATTCTTAGTTTTTTTTTCGCATTCAAATAATTGACGGATAGAGATATTATTGATCACCAATTTATTCAATAAAAAGATATTTTTATCTTTAAAAAAAAAATACACAAAAAAAATTCTAGGATATTTGGTAATTCAATTACATTTTAAAAATATTTTAATAGTAAAATTGAACAAAAAAGTAAAAATTAATGTTTCTATTTCGTTTATGATGTTAAACTGTTTATAAACAATCATTTTTTTGCAACGTGTTTCTATTTCGTTTATGATGTTAAACTGTTTATAAACAATCATTTTTTTGCAAATCTCTTTTTTGGTTAATGTTTTACTTATTAATTTTTTAAGGATTAAAAAAGCCTAAACCAACTATAAAAGAATTATTCTTAAGTTAAAATTCTAATTTTGTATTTCCAATTTTTTATTTCCAATTGTTTTCTATGGATTAATATCGATAATTAACTTTCAAATTATCAAAAATTGGAAAAAATGTTTGAAAAATATTTTTTGAGGCTGTTCATTTTGTGCTAAATATTTTAAAAATTAGGTTTTAAAATTCAAGTGTAGTGTGATTTAGGCTTTTATGTTTCAAATAAATTCAAAACTTATTCAGAAATAATAGGTTTAAACAAAGTTTAAATCATCATTTTCAAGTTTAAATTTTCGGTAATACTGAATTGACTTTCATAACAAATAATTTCACGGAGTTTTCATTTGCTGCTTATTTAATTCTATTTTTCTTGTTGTTATCTTTATGAGAGATAAAAGTGGGTGTCATGATCAGTCTCACATTTTTTTGTCACTTGATTTAGGATCTGTTGTCTAGAGTAGAGCATTTCATTTTCTTGTGGCTATGATACCTGAACATTTCTTCACTTGACATAGACAGAATAAAAAACCTTAAAAATAAAACAAATTCTTTTAAAATTGACTAAAAAAATAAATTTTGTAGTTTTTGTTAATACAAGAAAAAGAATAAAAAAAATTAATTCAGGAATATTTTTTCATGTTTAAAAATGATTCATAAAGTTGCAAGTATAGAAAAGTTTAGTAAGTTTTTATACTTTCGTTTTCTAAGAAGTTTTTAAACATTTCATTGAAAAGAAAACACTACTTTTTTAAATAAAATATCAATAAAATATTAATTCAAATATTTTTAGAAAATATAATGTTTAACAACTTTTTTCGGGTCCAGTTTAAGTTTTAAAACATTTCTAAAAAAAAACAAAACTTACGAACGAATGGCCATATTTAAATTTTTTTTTTTTAATTCAGATATTTTTTAAGATAATTTTTATTTCAATTTTATTCAAAGGAATAAATATAATATCTTATTTTATTGTATTAATTTAAAAGATATAAACAAAGTGCTTTCTTTCTTGTGCTACGGCAAAACTAATTTTTTAGCAAATTTTGATTTTAGCGCCTGATGAAATAAATGGTGATAAAATTTTAACTACTCACTTTGCAAAATGGACTTGGGGTAAAACTCTTCCTTTTAATGGCATGTTTCCATTTATCAAATAAATGCTTATTTTTTGGAAACGAAAAGCAATGAACTTTCGATCCATTTTTATAATTCCCTTTGCAATTTGGTACCATACAAGGGGAAGGCATGTTTGGTTCTGGAAATAAGTCAACGCTAACGGACGCCGTGTAGTAAATAAAACAGAACTCTACTAAGTGTGACGTCAACAAGTCAACTTTAATCATAGAACAGGTCTTGCTTATAGCGGAGGCCCTGGACCAGTGCAATTAACACGTCCATCGACAAACGTCAAGCGATCGTTATTATTATTGTCTCTGTCTTTCTCTCTAACCTCTCATCTGTCACCTCCTTCCTTTTCAACATTCACCCCCAGAGATAACTTCAAAGTCAATCCTACCCAATAATAAACGCTAATACATACATACATACATACATACATACATACATACATACTGTTATGTCGCCAAGTATAAATGAATAACTCAACAACAGAATCAGAATATAAGTTGTATTCCGCGGAAAGACAGTTAGTAAGTACAGAAGTGATTAGTAATATTTACAATAGAAAAGATACAAGAGTCCAATCCGTCGTAAGACGTGTGTATACGTGATTACTTCCGGTACGCCACCGGAAGTGTGACTAACTCTTCACTGACTCTCACTGACTCTTCAATAATTAGAGACTCTCAAGTGACTCTCTACGACTCGCTTGTAGAGAATCCACCATTGCTATATATAGCAATGGGAACAGTCCATTTGTAGTCAAATAGGAGCGGCGCCCTAATACATACATACATACATACGTTCCTGCCTATATACACATAAACTCACTCTTGCAAGTACTACTACGAACTCTTGATACCCTTCACTTTTTAATACTGTTTCTTATGAACGTTTAACTTCTCTACCAATTCATGTTATTCTTTTCCATTAATAAATTTCCATTTCAATATAAAAAAAGGTATTCTTTAATTCTCACACATATTTCAGTTTCCAACCTACTGATAACCTGATAATTCTGGATAAAACCTGTAAGTTGTAGGGAGTTCTGTTATGTATGACACATGGCCAATTCAAAATAAACATTACCTACTTCTTCATAAGTAAGACTATAAAGCCAAAATACCCAAAATTCAATAAAATATTAGATTGCTTAGAATATTTTTTTTAACTTTTTAGCATAACTGGGTAGTTAAAAAAACATACAAGAAGAACATTAACGCTTTTCTTCGTCAATTAATTTTTGCAGTTATGCATCCCTACTTAAAAAGGCCAAATATTAAGCTATCGATATGCGTCAAAACCTCATAAAAACATCCACCATCGTGTTAAAAAATGATTTTCTGCAATATTTAAAACTAAAAGTAATACTTGTCTTACTTCGGATTAATTAAACTTTATAGAAGTTAATCTTCCTAAAATAAGATTTCAGAAAAGTACATTTTATTTTTTTAAATTTTTTTTTAATAAAGAGAATTACGTCGTCCGAACAGATTTGTCAATATAGACGCCTTATCGATTTTACTGATAACTCGGTTTGAAATACAGCAAAGTATTTTTGATTATTGGAAATATTAAATTTAATCTATTAGCTTGGAATTAAAACTAAAATAAAAACTTCAAGAGATATTTTTCATTTAAAATTAATTTTAAATCTTAAGTATAGCTTGTTTTTGGGTGCGTTATCAGTCATATTCTACGCCCCAAAAGAATTAACTGGTCGTTTGTTTTTGCAACGGAGAAAATGTTATGCAAAAAATAAAGATAAATATTTCAAATTATGCTTTTACAGATAAAATTCTGGTTTAGTCACATAGTAAAAAAAAACTAATCCTTATTTTGAATGAATTAAATTCTAAATTTATTCCAATGAATGAAATTTTTATTTGAATTCTGATTAGAGATGAATAAATTTTATACATTGTTTGTAGTAGTCTAGATACCAGCTATGAAGAATAACTTATTTTAATTTCAAATTTAAAAAAAAAATCAATGTTTTAATGAATTTTGTACCCAAGTCAATACAATGAAAACAATTATTTACCTCAGTAAAAGGCACCAAAGTCGAGGAAAAGTCATTTTATCGACGAAAGGTTAAGGGGGAGATAACTCTCGAAACAGTAGTTCTAGTAGTCCATGACTCATCTTCTCCAAACTGACAATTATTGTCGGCCATAATTCTCTTTGAAACTGTACAGTGTTTTGACGATAATAATCAAATTTAAATAATAGAATATTTCTTAATATAAAATGAATTTCGCTCTAGTCTTTAATTTTCTTGTTTAAGCAGTATCTGGAGAGTGCATATTGGTAGAGAGAGAAATCGGAATGTTTTTTTTTATTCCTTGAAGATGGAACAGAGCTTTAATTTTTGGTCACAGTGACATAAAAGACTTGCTCAAGGATGACTGCAATCTTAACTCCCGACACTGTCTGAGTGATTTTAATGGCTACTGCTGAAGAATAGCAACAGCCATTTTTCTCTGGTGTTCTGTAGATTTTTCTATGGACGCATAGGCACCGTTGGTCTAGACCAAAATATGAGTCCGCGATTCAATGAATGATGAAGCAAAAAATATGCTGCAAGAGAATAAAGCGAAACATCACCCCCCCCAATATAAAAAACACATTACAACCTTCAAAATGATTCTAAAAATAGAGTTGGAATAACGAACGGTATCCATTAAAATTTCGGTGCTACTATATAGCGTGAGGTCTACTGCAGTATCGAACTATAATATATACTATTGTAAGTGTATACATATTTATTTAAACCTTATATTAATACTAGCAGTATAGCCCGGCGTTGCTCGGGTGTAATGAAATCTTTAAAACTAATCCATAGTCCTCGAGACTCTTTGGGCGTTGGTACGAAAGACTAAAAAGCAATAGTTGTTTCCAGTTAAAGCGAAACCGTAGACTGAAAGAAAAATGAATGGATGTAAGTCAAATTTTGATTTCCTAGTATCGATATCAAATAAATTTTTTTCGTCGTAAACTGAATTTTGAAGGCTAAATAAGTCCTCTGAGTAAATGGTATCATGGCTGAGACTAAGAACTACAATTATACCTACTTAGAGCCAAACCCGAAGCAAAAACTAAAATAAAAGGGCTGAAAAAAAAATACAGACATACAGGCAGATAAGCAGACACACACACACAAACATCTTGCCTTATATATATATATATATATATATATTACCGATTTTCTGCACTATTGTAAGAACTGCAACCTTGAAACTTCTGAATATCGTTTCTTATGTCTTGGTCTATGAGTGTATGAAATTTGATTAAAATCGGACCACTCCGTCTATAACCCGATTTTTCGATTATCAATTTTCGATATTTATCGAGGGTACCTGGACACAAAACCTAGCTAAGAACACTATAGTACAACTGTGTATATTTTCAAGAAAATCGGTTCAGCCGTTTCGGAGTTTATAGGTAACGGACACAGACAGACACACAGACAAAGTTCCATTTACAAATAAGATTTATATTATACCATTTATATTTATATTAAAGGTAGAGAGGTAAAAATAAACACGCTGTCAAATACAATATTTATTTTAGCAATGAACACTTCGTATATCTTCTAGGAATGTCACGAATAGATCATTAGATTTTTTTCTTATCGTTTACCAACAAAAATGATCAAAATGTGACTGGAACAACTGATTATAAACACCTCGCATTTTCATAAGAATCATTGTTTTTCGATCATTCAAGTCGCCCGGTTCACACTCCACCCACGTCTATTGAACAGGTGAAGAGGCTCATCCCTTGTTTCCTGTTTAGGATGTGGTTTTCGGTTTTCTCTTTTCCAATCTTTTTACTCTTGTCTTTTCTTTTTTTCAATTGGAGTAGATAGACTAAACTATCGCCCGGTTCACACTCCACCCACGTCTACTGAACAGGTGAAGAGGCTCATCCCTTGTTTCCTGGTTAGGATGTGGCTTCCGGTTTTTCTCTTTTCCAATCTTTTCACTCTTTTCTTTCTTTTTTTCAATTGGAGTAGATGGACTAAACTATCGCCCGGTTCACACTCCACCCACGTCTATTGAACAGGTGAAGATGCTCATCCCTTGTTTCCTGGTTAGGGTGTGGTTTCCGGTTTTTTCTCTTTTCCAATCTTTACACTCTTTTCTTTCTTTTTTTCAATTGGAGTAGATAGACTAAACTATCGCCCGATTCACACTCCACCCACGTCTATTGAACAGGTGAAGATGCTCATCCCTTGTTTCCTGTTTAGGATGCGGTTTCCGGTTTTCTCTTTTCCAATCTTTTCACTCTTTTATTTTTCTATTTTTTTTCAATTGAAGTAGATGGACTAAACTATCGCCCGGTTCACACTCCACCCACGTCTATTGAACAGGTGAAGAGGCTCATCCCTTGTTTCCTGGTTAGGATGTGGTTTCCGGTTTTTCTCTTTTCCAATCTTTACACTCTTTTCTTTCTTTTTTTCAATAGGAGTAGATGGACTAAACTATCGCCCGATTCACACTCCACCCACGTCTATTGAACAGGTGAAGATGCTCATCCCTTGTTTCCTGGTTAGGATGTGGCTTCCGGTTTTTCTCTTTTCCAATCTTTTCACTCTTTTCTTTCTTTTTTTCAATTGGAGTAGATGGACTAAACTATCGCCCGGTTCACACTCCACCCACGTCTATTGAACAGGTGAAGATGCTCATCCCTTGTTTCCTGTTTAGGATGCGGTTTCCGGTTTTCTCTTTTCCAATCTTTTCACTCTTTTATTTTTCTATTTTTTTTTCAATTGGAGTAGATGGACTAAACTCTCGCCCGGTTCACACTCCACCCACGTCTATTGAACAGGTGAAGATGCTCATCCCTTGTTTCCTGGTTAGGGTGTGGTTTCCGGTTTTTTCTCTTTTCCAATCTTTACACTCTTTTCTTTCTTTTTTTCAATTGGAGTAGATGGACTAAACTATCGCCCGATTCACACTCCACCCACGTCTATTGAACAGGTGAAGATGCTCATCCCTTGTTTCCTGTTTAGGATGCGGTTTCCGGTTTTCTCTTTTCCAATCTTTTCACTCTTTTATTTTTCTATTTTTTTTTCAATTGGAGTAGTTGGACTAAACTATCGCCCGGTTCACACTCCACCCACGTCTATTGAACAGGTGAAGATGCTCATCCCTTGTTTCCTGGTTAGGATATGGTTTCCGGTTTTTCTCTTTTCCAATCTTTACACTCTTTTCTTTCTTTTTTCAATTGGAGTAGATGGACTAAACTATCGCCCGGTTCACACTCCACCCACGTCTATTGAACAGGTGAAGATGCTCATCCCTTGTTTCCTGGTTAGGATGTGGTTTCCGGTTTTTCTCTTTTCCAATCTTTACACTCTTTTCTTTCTTTTTTCAATTGGAGTAGATAGACTAAACTATCGCCCGGTTCACACTCCACCCACGTCTATTGAACAGGTGAAGATGCTCATCCCTTGTTTCCTGTTTAGGATGTGCTTTCCGGTTTTTCTCTTTTCTAATCTTCTCACTCTTATGTAACCCCCTGCACATCAGTGGCGTTACCGCCTTGCTTGGAGTGATATGATTTTTAAAAAAATAGAAAAAGTATTGACTATGTGCTTAAAGAAAAAGTCGAAACCAGATTTCGCAGGTAGGTGTTAAACTGATTTGCTGACCAATGGAAGCGACTTGCAAGACCAAAAGGGACTTCGCGATCAAGCGCGAAAAATCTGGATACTATAAAAGGCCCCGCTCAGCGTCAATCAGTCAGTCAGATGGGAGCCGCGAGATGAAACAACTAAAATGTAACTTCAACTTCAAATCGACTCGGAGATAAGGTCAGGTCGCACCTTGTTCTCTTTTTCTTTCTTTTTCGTGTGCTTATTTGGTCTACTTCTTCTCCATTCAAAGACATTCCTGTCAAGCAAACGTTCATATATATATACATACGTACGTACGCATATACTCTTTCAACAATTACTACTACGAACAATTTCTCAAACTTTTGATACCTTTAACTTGCTCATTGAACACGAACTCTACCTTTAACTTCTTAATAATGTTTCTAATTGAACATTAACTCCTACAACTTGTGTTATTCTTTCCTTTTAATAAATTTCTATTTTAACAAGAAAAATGTATATTTTATTCTTACACTATTCCATACTAGTCCACACATTTGAACCTGCCGACAACCAATCTTCTGATGAAAACCTGATAATTCTGATGATGATAATTCTGATGATGATAATTCTGCATAAAACTTGTAAGCTGTAGGTAGTTCGGTTATGTATGACACAAGGCCGAATCAAATAAACATTAACCAGCTTCCTATAAGCTTCAACCTCACCTGTATATCTTTTCTACATGGAAAATGTTTTATAAAAAATATTAGCTAATAATACAAAACGATTAAAAATAATAATTTATAAAAAAAATGTGTAAATAAACAAATATATAAATATTAAAATCGTCTACGTTTGTCTTATGCACGTACTTTTTAGAGACGCGTATTTTAAAGAAGGCCAGACCCTTTCTGAAAAGAAATGTTACATTTGTGTGTAAAAATTCCTATTTTTAGAATTGGCTATAAAATAACCGCCAAAATATTTCGTTAAAGGCGGATTGTTTATTTATTATCCAATCAAAAGCGAGGGTTTACATCCACGTAATTTCAAAGTTAACGTCTGTCTGGAGCCCCTTCAACCGTAATATGAAGAGGAAGGCTAGTGGATAATATTCAGAAGTGTAATATTATTGGCATATTATTATATAAATATCAATATAAAAATTCGTTTATCATATATTGCATTTATCATTCAATTTATATCTTTATAATATATCTTAATATATCCTTGGTACATTTTATAAATATATGTATATATTATACAATCTATAAATATATTATTTTAAAAAGTAATATATCATAGTATCGTAATATATCATTCATTTATCATATATTTATCATATATATTTATCATATATAAGTATATATATCTCATATAGATTTATCATATATCATAATATCAATATAAAAATTCATTTTAAATTTATCAATATATAAATGGAAAACTATAAATAAATTAAAAGCATATTATTATATTAATGTAATATGACGTGTAATATTTTTTACTATATAATACAGTGTAGAAGATGATCAAATTTCTAAAGAAGTAAAATTTAATCCTGAAGGCAAAATGCTAAAGGGCCAGAAAGGAAAGCAATTTTTGGCTACCGCTTAAGAAGCATAGGTAAAAAAAAGAACCGAAATCTGTTAATAAAATTGTCTTTTATAAAAAATAAACCCTAAAAAGTCCTGGCGACACTAGTGGTTTGAAGTTACAAAAAAAAAAAAAAAATTCAACTGCTAAAAAAGTCGGTTCACTGTGTCATACGAGACAATTTTTCTCTCCAGAATCTATCTAACGTATCTATAAATCTACAATTCGTCCATGCTTAAACTATTTCCGCTACATATGGTCCGGTACTTCTGCTATGTACCTTGAACTCATTGATAAGATCCAAAATAGAATCTGCAATATTATTGGTCCTGATCTGGCGGCTTGGCTCCAGTCACTTTTCTACGACCGTAAGTTTGCCTTTCTGTGTCTAAATACTTTCATGATAATTGTTCGGATAATCTCGTGGCCACGAGAGTTTAAATCTCGTTTTTGAACGTGAACTCACCTTTTTGCAGAACCGTGCAGTTAAATGGAGTTCGTGTGCAACCTTTCTGAAAACAATTAATTAGAACTTTCTTTTTCGACAGAACACACTTTAAGTTGATTTAATTCAATTTTCCTTTATTCGTTTCTGTTTAAATTTAATTTTGTTTGAATGTATCTTTTCAGTGCTTCCCCCACCCAGTTTTCCCGTTGGCTTTAGCCGCCATCTTAATTTTTCTTTTTCTTCTTGGAGTAAAGTCTTACCAGACTACTGTTTTTGTTTTATTATTTATTCAGCTTTATTTCTTAAACTTTAGTTTAAACTTTTTATGATTTTCTCGTTCTTGCACGGACTTTATTTTCTTTTTCGTCCTTCGTGAAAGTTTCATTTTACATCGTTTTATTTTAATTTTCCTTTTTTTCTTTTAAATTTTAAATTAAACGTATTTTGGTTTAATTCTTTTTTCAAGTTTAATTATAAAAAGAATTAATCAACTTTTTTTTCTAGATAATTAATTCGATTTTTCCAGGTTTAACCAGTTTTTCTTTTCATTGTACACTTTCTTTTGATATTGATAATTTTTCCCCACCCTCCACCTCTGCTATTGTTGATTCTTTTTTATTTCAATTCTTCTATTTTATAGAAGAAATTTATATTTTTTATTTTTTTAATCTCAAGTTTTTATCTGTTGGCGTTGATTTATTCTCCCCTTTCTTCTTACCTAATAAAAGAAAAAAGTATTTTACCTACTTAGTGGAGACGTTTTACAAACAAGATGGTCGATAAAAGTCGGTTTATGAGAAAGGAACTTTTTGGATCTGCCTCTAAGGCAGACCCACCCGATAAAGACGTCATCCGGGGAATCGCCCCCTTGTTAGAAGTTTCCCCAAAATGTATAATTATCATCTTGGGACCTTTAGAAGGGGCTGAATATTATAACATCTCATAAAAGAAGATGGGCTTTTGGAGGACCCTCCAATATTATAGATGTTCAAAAAGAAAGTGGTGTCGTGGTGAACAAGCGTTCGTGCAAAATTTGTCGCTCCGCAAAAGACATAGTGATCCGATCATTGATGTCCCTGGGGATTAAACCCCAAAGAGATTTCTAGTGTGGAACGTACTGCTGCCCACAACCGAAAATTATGTCAAAGTTGCCAGCTGAGACCTGATAACCAAAGATCGAAAATGAGGGTCTGCACAAGACCAGGGTGGCAGTATATGAGGCACCACTTAGTTAATTCGGGGAGCAATTAGCTGCCTACTTCAATCAATATGGCCAAATACTAGATGCCATCTCTGACAACCTGAATGGGAGATGGAGCTTCGATATCATAATCGATCGTTTGGCTTTTGTCTCTGTCCTCAACTGTTTTGCGGTTGGAAAATGTCGGTCATCGTGACCGACAAAAAAAAAAAAAAAAAAAGATAAAAAAATAACTTGTTGGAATTGCGGAGAGACTGAACACCTCTCCTCTGCCTGTCAAAAGAAGAAGGCCTCTGGACTTCCAGCCACAAGCCACCTTAATCTCCCTCTAGCCGATATTTATAGCTCCGCGGCGCATGTTATAGACCTACCAACGAGTCTCGTCCCACATTTCCCCGAAAACCGAAGCCTTTTGCAAGTGCGAATAAGGAAAAGGAAGAAGAGGAATAGCGAGTCATTGATAGGGCACAGGGAAAAGCCAAACAGCGAGGCCTCAGTCCCCTGAAGTCTCCAGGGCAAAAATACATACACCTACAGCCCTATTCTTTCTACCGGCCCTAAGGGCGACTTCCTGGCGTCGTATGCTAATTCTGCAAGTAAATACAGAAGAAAAATAGACCTAGTTGTGAAAAATTGAAAAGTTGAAGAACTTAAAAGAAGATCTCGAAGCGAAGCGGGTAAACAATTTAAATCCAGTTGGGGTACCAGGACCTTCATCCTCTGCCCCGTTTTCCATATGACAAAAAAGATTATTTCCCTATCCCAATGATTAAATCATTGACACCCACCAGACAAAAATGGCCGGTTTAAAACAGAACAGTCATGGGGATGACAAGAAACTGTATCTGGCAGCAAGGCCATTGATTGGGAAGTTGTGAAGAGCATGGAACCATCTCTTAATTGCTGTTGTTCCCAGGTATACCTTGACACAGAGTGGTAGCAGCTGTTGAGGTTCTAGCTACAGGCAAATAGTTTATCCCAAAATTGGGTTCAAAACATTATGAAAGTATAGAAAAAGACATTTGTAGTAGAATTTCCAGGAGTGCATTTTTGAAGGAAAAAAGTTTTATCAGTTATACATTTTTGAGGAAAAATAAAATATTGCCTGCAATGCGTTTTTGGAAAGAAAATGCATACCAGCAATACATCTGACTCTCAACAAAAACCACTTTTCAAAAATATGTCAACGAAAGCTAATCTGCACACTTATTTCTTACAAATCTATTGTAAAAATCTTGTCGACATTAAATAACCCATTGAGGTTAGTATGCCGTAAACAAACAAATCCAAACTCTCCTCAAAATACTTTTTAGAAAGATACATCAATAAAACCTGATCTACAAACTGATTTCTTGCAAAGAATGCATAATCTATTCATACGAATCTATTGTAAAAATCTCGTCGGCATTAAATAACCCATTGATGTTGTTAAGCCGTAAAACAAACCAAACCAAACCTAAAAAAAGTATACTCCATTACCTTCTCCAGTTCTTTCCGTACAAACCACACTAGTTTCCATTCTCATAACTTCATAGACATGACTCATCTAAAAGGCAACGAAGCCCGGAAAGTTCAAACACATCAGAAAAAAGCAAAAAAAAACAAAAACAAAAAAAAAAAACTAAAACGACAACAAAACAACAAAAAACAAAACAAAAAAATCGAAATCAGCTCATGGCCTCGGGGAAGACGTTTGTCGCGTATACAGGGAATAAACAGAAAAAAGCTTTAGGCCATTCGAAAAAATAAATGAATGACCTTAAATGTTTACTTAAAATAAAAAGGGTGACGGGGAAATATGCCGAAAACTCCAAGAACTTTCCGAAGAAGAAATGAATTGTTGTGGCGCATTGGATATCGGCTCGGAACGAGAAATCGGGGAGCCGAGGTCGAATTCCAGCTGAATTCATTGCATTCACTTACGCGCAAATACCCTTGGAAAAGGTATTAATCCGTCTATTCCTTCCAGTTATGGATTAAATAACAGGACAGATTGGGTTCTATAGCCTTGGCTGGCAACCAGTCTACCGCAGAAAGCAATGGCAACCTACTGCGGGATAATCTTCTGCCCAGTCAGTCATGTCTCTTTCGAGACATGATCGCCCAAGCGTGTATCACGTATGGCACTTAACTGACTGACTGAATATAATAGTTGGAATCATGATTAAGGCTTCTACTGGTTATAAAGTGGGGGATCGGTTTCTATTGTTATGAAGTAATAAACTGATCCCCCACTAATTACTATGTGATAATATAATACATCTCTTCTCCCTCTAGCTATTCGTCAAATAACAGGACAGATTGGGTTCTATAGCCTTGGTCAGCAACCAGTCTACTGCAAAAAGCAATGGCAACCTACTGCGGGATAATCTTCTGCCCAGTCTTTCGAGACATGATCGCCCAAGCGTGTATCACGTATGGCACTTAACTGACTAACTGACTGACGATTAGGCTCGGACGCTCGGTATATAGGAATCATGATCGAGAAGGGCAATGATGCCATCTCAACGTTCTCTGTGCCTTCCTACTAGCATATTTCGATATTGATAATGTTTAAAAAGACTACAACAATATTGTGCTGGAAGGCTCTCTCTTTTTGTTTGCCCCTCCCTATATAGATCCCTGAAATTAACTTTTACCTTGGGCATTCGTGGCCTCTCTCCTGATGGTATCATAAGGAGTTAAATGGATCTAGGGTCAATGGTACAGGTCGTCGGCGTACTCACCAGGGCCATGTTCAATGCAGAAGAGCAACCCTAATAGGTCTGATAATGTCTCTCTTGTTGGCTAGCGTGATTGTCGGCAAAAAAAAAAAAAAAAAACCATTGTTCGTCGGTCTTCGAACTGTTTTAGCTTTGACAGGCGGTGGAGACCCAGTATTGGGCAAGTAACAAGTTTATTGCAGTTTTTCATCTCTGAAGCCAGTTCTGTCTATAGCAATGTGATACTGTCATTGACGAAGGAATCTACTGTTCTTTTGATTATGGCCTTATGAGCATTGTTATGTGGAGGACACGACGGAAGGAATTCTATGAGGATGAGAAGTTCGACTTTATCAAACTGATTTTGTTCTTCAAGCATTAGCTTAAAATCAAGATTCGGACAGAAAGTCGGTGGTTCCCTTTATCAGAATGTGGCAAAAGGTGGATGAGTCTTGCGCGTCTGTGTCGAGTATGAGGATCCGATTTAGCCGGTTAGACATTAAGATATTGTTCTAACTGGAACAATACTTTGACATTGTCCCGCAGTATGAACAGGTGGTTAAATATTGTCGAAAGATGTCGAGAAAATAAGTTCGGGATATTCCCTCTCAGCAACCGTCGAAGAAAGCCAGATATCAGAAAAGGGCGGACTTGAAGCAGACTACCACCACGTTTAATTTCGTTGTTTTTCATTATTTTTTACTTTTTTTTAGTGCAGACCTATCGATTACCCGCTTAGCTTTACGATTGACAAGAAAATTTTGAAAAATTTAAATATTTAAACCTTTTCTATGGGGGGAGCGGATCAGTTTCTCATACAACGTTATAGCAAATCGAGTCTCCATTTTGAAACCAGTCGCCGGTACGATATTACTGCCACCTGTAAATGAGTTCATTATCAAATGTTTTGGACTTTTTTCAGTGCAATATTATCTTCTACGCCTTAAACTTTACGAATGACTAAAAAAAAAAAAAAAAATTGAAAAAATTTCAATATTTAAACAATTTTAGAGGTGGGGGACCAGTTTCTCATACAACCTTATAGTGGTTTGAAAATGGAGGATCGATTTACTATAACATTGTATGAGAAACTGATCCCCCCTCCCCAAAATTATTTAAATATTGTAAATTTTCAAATTTTTTTTGATAATCGAAAAGTTTAAGTAACAATCGATAGGACTGCGCTGAAAAAAGTAAAAAAAAAAAAAATGAAAAACAACGAAATTAGCATAAACAAAGCGACACCAACGCGAGTGGATTGAAAATGGAGAATCGATTTACTTTTTTTTTTTTAATCATATCACCCCAAGCAAGGCGGTAACGCCACTGATGTGCAGGGGGCTACATAAGAGTGAGAAGATTAGAAAAGAGAAAACCGGAAAACACATCCTAAACAGGAAACAAGGGATGAACCTCTTCACCTGTTCAATAGATATGGGTGGAGTGTGAACCGGGCAATAGTTTAGTCTATCTACTCCAATTGAAAAAAAAAAAGAAAAGAGTGAAAAGATTGGAAAACAGAAAACCGGAAACCACATCCTGAACAGGGAACAAGGGATGAGCCTCTTCACCTGTTCAATAGATATGGGTGGAGTGTGAACCGGGTTGAGTGTAATATAAAATTGTTTATCAAATCCTGATTAAGTGTGATTCCACCTCTTCTCTCCCCAGCTATGGGTTAATTATTAGGCCTTATATCAATAAAACCAATATTACTCCCGTTCAAAAAAAAAAAAAAATCTTACACTCTAAAACATTTTCTGGCCTCAAACTGACCCCCCCCCCCCCCCACCAAATTTGTTTAAATATTGTAATTTTTCAAAATTACTTTTGATAATCGGAAAATTTAAGTAACAATCGATAGGACTGCGCCGAAAAAAGTAAAAAAAAAAAAAAAAATGAAAAAAACGAAATTAAACGTGGTGGTAGTCTGCTTCAGGTCCGCCTAGAAAAGAAGTATTTTTCCTTTGAGCTTGTATTTCCTACTTTAGGAGCTCGCCTGTCTCTTGCTCGTAAAAAAAAAATATATATATATCAGTCTGTTCGATGTTCTGCTACTACCTCCGAGATCTGCATCCACGGTCGGCTTGTGCCTTAGGCTTCCGTGCTCACCGCAGCACTCTCCTATTCATCGGTTAGGCGGGCGCATCTTTGTTAGAGCTGGCGCGTGCTCCTCGCCACGACGGTCCGGCATCAGTCCGTCGCTCCAGCGCCATCCATTTTCGGGGCCGGTCGTGTCTGAAAACGTTAGAATGCGAACAGCAACGCCTCTTCCAGTTGACCTGGAGGAAAGTGGTTCATATTACAGAGTCCGACTTATCGTTGTTCCTTTTGCTTTTGTTTTACCTTTGTCTGAAACTAGACGATCATAATCAAAATAACTAGACTGGAATTGTGTCAAGTAACCATGGCGCCAAACTTGCACAGACAGATCTAAACTCTCAGCTATATACAATCACTTTGATTGATTAAAAATGACTTCCAGCGAACGAAGCGTGCGTTCCTAAGCGCAGACCATTCTTACTCGAACCTCGTGGACTGGCGCTAGACAATCACAAAGAACTATAATACATAACACAAACCGCATCATTTGAGATCTTTTAACGGTATCATTAACTGAAATGAGTGGCACATGTTGCCCGAAGAGAAAATAATGATATAATCAAGATGTTGACGTTCCACGTGACACCAAATAAAAAGCAAGAAAGGAAAATTCATTAATACTTGAAAGAACAGTTATAGGACTTGAGAAACCTATTTTCATGGAAAATTATTTTCAATTAAAAATGTTATAAATTTTAAATGGACAACAGCACTAACTGCTAGGTTAGTGAATGTTGAATACTTCCTTATAAGGAAATGGCTAATATTACCATTACCAATCGTTGACAGACATGGTAGAAATTGAAACGGAATCTGAGTGTAAAGAAATTCCATGTTTCGATGCGAATGTAATTCTGTGCTCAGTAGATAAGGGAAAAAGAGGAGGAGGAGGAAAACAAAAAGAGGAGTTTTTTTTTTAATCATATCACCTCCAGCAAGGCGGTAACGCCACTGATGTGCAGGGGGAAGAGTGAGAAGATTGGAAAAGAGAAAGCCGGAAACCACATCCTAAACAGGGAACAAGGCATGAGCCTCTACACCTGTTCAATAGACATGGGTGGAGTGTGAACCGGGCGATAGTTCAGTCTATCTACTCAAATTGAAAATAAAAAAAGAAAAGAGTGAGAAGATTGGAAAAGAGAAAGCCGGAAACCACATCCTAAACAGGGAACAAGGGATGAGCCTCTTCACCTGTTCAATAGACATGGGTTGAGTGTGAACCGGGCGATAGATAGATCTATCTACTCCAATTGAAAAGAAAAAAAACAAAGTGAGAAGATTGGTAAAGAGAAAGCCGGAAAACACATCCTAAACAGGGAACAAGGGATGAGCCTCTTAACCTGTTCAATAGACGTGGGTTTAGGACAAGAAAGTATTGTGAAATCGAAAGAGAAGAGAGAAAACGGAAGAAGAGAGGATAGAGAGTATCGACGGGGGAGCTGAAGAAAAAATGAAAGAGAAAACGGACAAGAGAATAAAAGAGAGAGAAATGGAAAGAGAGAACGAAAGAGTGGAGAGAGAAAAAGGAGCCAGAAAAGGAGAAGGAGAGAATGAGTAGAGAGAGTTTGAAAACAAAAACAAAAACAAAAAAAAGCAAAGAAGAGATGTGGAAAGGAGGAAGAGAAAATTAAGGGAAAGTCAGGGAGAGAATTTAAGACAGGAGAGAAGGGAAGAAAAACTAAAATTGAGAGGGTCTTGAAAAGAATTTTTAGAAAGCCGAGGAAAGAATAGTGAACATTTGAAAAATGGGGAAATAGTAAAAGAATGTGTGAGCCAGGGAGAGATTTGGAAAAGTAAATTGGGAGAAGGGTTTCAAAAACAGAAGAGAGAGAATTTGGTATAGGCATGGCCGTATCTGACTACCGGGCACAACGGGCACGGGTCCGGGATGATCCATGCAATCACAGTGAAAATCCGGGCAAGGAAAAATGTCTTCTTCAGAAATCAAACTAAACAATTCACAAAGAAAGAAAGAAAGAAAGAAAGAAAGAAAGAAAGAAAGAAAGAAAAAACATCCGAATGAACGCAGTAAAAATCTGTTTGTTTGTTTATTTATTAATTTTGGGAGAAAAGACTTGTTATACTCAGAAAGTCCGAACCCGATTTCCTGCTTTCGTTCACGTTCTGTGCCTAATTTCCATTGGAATAGCCGAAAAAATCCGCAAAAATCATAGTTTCTGGAAACGGATGAAACTGATGACGTCTTCACATTGTCAACTAATACATCCGGGCAATTTTCTCTGTGCCCGGTGTTTTTTTAACATGAGTAGAGGAGAGATCTGAAAGACAAACTGAAGGAAGACTCAAGGAGAGAACTGAAAAAAAAAAAAAAAAAAAAGAAAAAAAAAGAAAAAGAGGAGAGAAGATTTTGAAGTGTAGTGGAGAGATCGGAACAGGAAGAGGAGAGAATAAAGGGAAGGTCAAAGTGAGAATTGGGGAAGCGGAGGAGAGACGAGTAGAAAGGTCAAAGAGAGACCGGAAAAGAAGGAAGTGAAAATGAAAAGTGAGTGAGGGTGAGAATTAGAAATAGAAAAAAAAGAATAAAAAAAAGGGTGCGTAAATTAGGGAGAGATTTGGAAAAGTAAGCGGGGAGAAGAGTTTCAAGAAAAGAAGAGAGAAAACTGCGAAGAGGAGATAGAGAGTTTGAGCTTTGAATTTAAGTTCTGTTTAATGGCATATCAATCAACCTCTGTGGGTTATTTAATGCCAAAAAGGTGGGGTTTTAAGGTATTTTTAAAAAAAATTTCTGTTCCAGTGAAAAAGTTGATCTAGTTAGATTTTGATGAAATTAAAAAAAAAATTATTTTAGAAAACTGAAGATGTCTACTAGTTTTTGCGTTAAAAATGTATTGCCGTTATTTTTTCTTCTTTCAAAAACGTATAATTTTTTCCTTCAAAAATGTATTGTTGGTAATATATTTTCTTCAAAAATGTATATTTTTCTATAAAAGTCTATTTTTATGTATATATTTCTATAAAAGTCTATTTTTATACTTTCATAGTGTTTGACCCCAGTTTGGGGGTTAACTATTTACCCATAGCTGGGACCCTAACAGGTGCTACCCCTCCGGGTTAGGGTGGACCTGGGAACAACAGTAATTAAGAGGTGGTTCCATGCTCCTCACAACCTCCCAATCAGAGGCCTTGCTGCCAGATGCAGTTTACCGTCTTACCCAGGATCGGAGATCGAGAGGAGAGAAGGGAAATCTGATTAGGTCCATGACCAAGTGAAGGTAGAGTTATGAAGAGAATTAGAAAAAGAAGGGGAGAGACGGATTGTGAAGGGTAGTGAAGAGACCGGAACTGGAAGAGGAGAGAATAAAAGGAGGATCAAAGAGAGAGAGTTGCGGAAGCAGAAGAGAGAACAGGGGAGGGAATGTGGAGAGAGATCGAAAAAGAAGAAAGTGAAAATGAAAACTGAGTCAGAGTGATAATTTGAAATGGAAGGAAAAAACTGGAAAAAAAAAAAATAGACGAGAGATCGGAACAGAAGGCAAAATCTGTCAAGGAGACATTTGTAGAAAGCACGGGAGAGATCTGAAAACGGAGATAGAGAAAATATAGTGGGGTAGATTGGAAGGAAATTGGAGAAGACAAGGGAAGAATAGAGATCGGAACAAAAGGGAACTCAAATAAGAGGAAGTCAAATTGTAGATAGTAGTTATTAAAATCTGAAAAGGATGAAGTGTCAATGCAAGGAAAGCCACGGAAAGAAATGGGGAAAGCAAAAAAGAGAAGTGTGTGAAAAGCAGAGAAGAGTTCTGAAAAGAAAATGAAGAGAGACTCTTGTTCCGAATTGAAGAAAAGAGTGGTGAGATATATGAAAGAGATCTAAAATGAAAAAAAAAAGAGAGTCACAGGAGAATTTGAATTAGAAAAAGAGGAGAGAAGAATGAAAATGACAGAGGAGAGATCAAAATTAAAGAAAGACTCAATGAGAGTGACAGTCAAGAGAAAAAAAAAATGAAGAGAGTTGAGAGGTTAGAAGGGAAGCTCACGGAGAGAATTGGAGAAGGCAGACGTGAAGCGTTTGAAAGGTTGAAGAGAGATCAGAACCGGAGTAGGAGAGAAGGAAGATAGAATTTAGTATAGAAATGAAGGAATGCATAGAAAGTTCAGAGAAGAGATGTGAAAAGAGAGGAAACAAAAAGAAAGAAAGCTTTAGAGAGAATTGAAGAAGGCAGAGGAGAGAAGTGTGAAGGGCTGAGGAGAGTTCGGGACAGTAGGAGGAGTGACTGATAGGAGTGTCAGAGAGACAGTTAGAGAAAACAAGGGAGAGATCTGAAGAGAAGAAAAAGAAAGTAAAGGAATTGTTGCGGAGTAAGGAAGGCAGAGGAGAGAAGAGTGTGAAGTGTAACATTGAGGTGGGAGTGAGAATGAATAAAAAATCAGAAAGAAGAAGACGGAGGCGGAGAGTGGAAAGGAAAGAGGATATATATATATATATATATATATATATATATATATATATATATATAAAAGTAGGAGAAGTAAACAGAGAATTAAAAGGAGTAAGCAGAGAAGAAAAAGAGAAAGAGAGATCGGATCAGGAGGAAAAGGAAGGGGAAGAGCGACCAATAAAAAACGACTGAAGAATAGAAAAGGAGGGAAAAGGAGAAAGAAGGCGGAGGAAGAGGTGAGAATAAAAGAGGAGAGTGTTGAAAACAAAAGAGGAGGTAGAGAAGAATATCAGAGAGGAAGGAAGAGGCGAAGAGAATATAGAAGAAAGAGATGAGTGAGGGAGAAGAAAGAGCGGAGGACGAGAAAGAGGAGAAGAGAATAAATAATGAGGGGAACGCTAGATCTGAGTAAATGAAAGACGGAGGGGAAAGAGAGATAAGGAAGAGGAGGACGACGAGTGACTTAAGGAGGAGGAGGAAGAGGAAAGCAATTTAAGTAGTAGTAACAAAAATGGCCTGGTCGTCGCTTTGTATTCGGCGTTAAAGAAAGAGACGCGGCGAGAAAAGTGACGGTAATAATACCAGCAATCACAGATAACGGAGAAAGTAAGCAGGTGAAGAGGTGGAGACAGGTGACAGGGCACTTAAGGAGACCCTTAATGGATTTGTAAACGAGTCCAGTTGGATGAGCAGACAGTGACGACGATGATGACGACGACAGTCACGAGGAACAGAAAAGAGAGGCGACAGACCACTGGAAAGAAATGGTATTGTATGTTCCCGTGTGGTGGCACGTGTCCGTCAGTGTGCTAGATAGCAGAATTCTCTCTCTTTATCTCTCTCTCTCTTTATATATCTCTCTCTTTATCTCTCTCTCTCTCTCTCTCAAGGCTAACTGGTCGCGCGTGGGTTCGTAAATTAATGCCTATCTAGCAGCATCAGTATCAACATACGCCTCTTTTAGTTACGTTAGCTATGAGAAAACAGAAAAAAAGACAACACAGTCGTGTCCATAACTGTTGGAGCACCGGGAATTGGCTCGATATCGACATATTGCTCAGTAAAACTAATCAAATACAATAACAGAAAACAGAACAGTACAAACAATAAAAACAAAAGCAAAACAGTCATGCCAATATCTGTTGGAGCACCGGGGATGGGTTCGGTATCAACATATTGTAGATTAAAATGAATCAAACTGAATACGAGAAAAGACAATACAAACAATAAAAATAAAACAAATAAAGTCGTGCCTATGACTATTGGAGCACTGGGAATGGGCTCGATATCGCCATCTTGGACATTAAAACGAATCCAACGCAGTACAGGAACAGACAACAATACCAGAGGCTAAGAATAGTAAGACAGTTTTTGAATAAACTCAGTTCACTGCTTGTTTTGTACGGTTTATCAACCAATTTCAGGTTATTTAAAGCCCGAAAATATTTTTAGAATGTTAGTTCTTTTTTAAGATAATACTGATGTAGTGATACAAGTGTTTTACTAATTAACCCATTGCTGGAGGAGAAGAGGTGGATTCATACCTTTTCCAAGAGTATTTACTCATAAATGAATATAACGAACCGAACGGGTATTGGAACTTGGCTCTTCGATTAACAATTCCGAGCCATTATCCATTACACCACCCGCACATCCAAGCTTACAGCACATTAAGTTTCAAAGTGAACACAGTTTCAATCCCTATCGGGAACGTATTTTCTTTACTAAGGTTTCTTGAATGCTCTAATTTACACGAGATTCAAACAGGTAGATAGACGTCAGGTTTACACTAGATTGAAACAGGTCAAATCTACACTAGATTCAAACAGACGGAGGTTAGGTGTACACTAGATTCAAACAGACACAGGTCAAGTCTATACTAGATTCAAACAGTTAGACACAGGTCAAGTCTATACTAAATGCAAGCAGTTAGACACAGGTCAAGTCTATACTAGATTCAAACAGACAGAGGTCAAGTTTACACTAGATTGAAACAGGTAGACATAGATCAGATTTGAGTTTGAGTTTTGTTTAACGGCATATCGACCTCTGAGAGTTATTTAATGCCAAAAAGGTAGGGTCTTAGGTATTTTTTTTAATATTGATTATAGTGAGAATGTTGATTTAGACAGATTTTAAATTAAATTTGCTGTTTTTATTCCTTTTTTTTTAGAAAACTGAAAATGTTTTTTAGTTTTGTATTCAAAATTTGTTTTACTGAGAATAATGTTTTCCTTCAAAAATGTGTAATGGTAATAATTTTTTCTTAAAAAATGATTTGTTAGTAATATTTTTCCTTCAAAAATGTATATTTTTCTATAAAAGTCTATTTTTTAGGTATATATCTCTATAAAAGTTTATTTTTATACCTTCATAGGGTTTTGACTCCAGTTTGGGAGTTAACTATTTGCCAATAGCTGCGACCCTAACAGGTGCTACCACTCTGGGTCAGTGTAGACCTGAGTACAACACTAATTTAGAGATGGTTTCATGCTTCTCACAACCTCCCAATCAGAGGTCTTGCTGCCGGATGCAGTTTACCGTCACGCCCAGGACCAGATCAAATTTACACAACAACTAAAAAAAATAGAGATAGGTTTAGTTTGCACAAGTTTTGGTTTACATTATATTTAAAAACGTGGTTTTTTACAGACAGACCTGGCATGGCGGACATACATAATCTCGCTGCTGACCTTGAACGGGATCTACACTCTGTGGTGAATTGGGGCAAGAAGTGGCTTGTCAACTTCAATGCGTCCAAGACCAAGCTGTTGTCTGTCAACCATCACAGGCAACCTCTCCTGCCTCCCATAAGCATGGACCAAGCGATTCTCCCTGAGTGCAATACACTGCGCCTCCTCGGCCTTACCCTATCTTCTGATCTCAAATGGAACCACTACATCGAATCCATACCATAGCTAAATCCACTACTAAGAAGGTTGGTTCACTGTGTCGATCCAGGACGTTCTTTCCACCTGAATCCATCCTGCATATATACAAGTCTACCATTCGACCCTGCATAGAGTACTGCTGCCATTTATGGTCAGGCACCCCTGTCGCTCACCTCAGTGTTCTCGACAGGCTCCAAAGGAGAGTTAGTAATGTGATAGGTGCTGACTTGGCGGCTCGACTACAGCCACTTCCCCACCGACGAAATGTGGCCTCCCTTTGTCTGTTCTATAAGTACTTTCATGGCTTCTGCTCAGACGAACTTAAGTCACTGGTGCCTCCTCAACAGGTGTTTACTCGTGCAACCAGAATGGCAACTGGGTCCCACCCATTCACAGTTAGGTTAGCCAAATGCAGACGACAATTCTACTCCTGCAGCTTCTTCTCTCGCACTTCCCGCCTGTGGAACTCGCTCCCATATTCTTGCTTTCCTGACGGCTACAACCTCCAGAAATTTAAATGCAATGTCAATACTCATCTACTAACCACTTGACTCTAGTCCTTCCCCCAACCCGTATTTCCTTCCCTTTCTCTCCCCCCTTGCAACTGTCATCACACCTGCATTTTCATCTTTCTATTGCTTCTTTCTAATTGGTTTGTAATCCTCTTCTCCTTCCTCTAATTAATTTTCTTTTAGTTATGTAGCCCCCAGCACATCAGTGGCATTTACGCCTTGCCCGGGGTGAAATGATTAAAAAAAAGAGTAAGGCTTATTTTATCAGTCAGTCAGTCTGTTAAGTGTAATACGTGATACACGCTTGAATGATAATGCCTCTTTCGAGACACGACTCACTGGGCAGAAGATTTTCCCGCAGTAGGTTGCCATTACTTTCTGCTAACTAAGACTATAGAACCCAATTTGTCCTGCTATTTAACCCGTAGCTTGAGGGAGAAGAGACTGATTAATACCTTTCCCAGGGGTATTTGTAAGTGAAGGCAACGAATTCCACTAGGATTCGAACTCTGATTTGTCGTTCTGATCCGATATCCACTGTACCACAACGCGTATCCGATTCAAACAGGGAGACTTAGTCTCTGTTTATACACGAGTCAAAATAATTGATATTTAAAACGTTGACTAAATGTCAGAAATGAAGTCATCGGTCTAGTTTATAAGTTTGTCCATGTTTTTTTTTCTGTCTGTAACACTTCTGGGTCTATAATATTGCAATCCGCTTATCAAATGTTGTATGTGATATTTTTTTATCATGTGAAGGCATGATTGAGGAATGGATAGCGGTTTGGATTGAGGAATTGGAGAGCCGAGTTCGAATTCTACTCGGATTCACTTACGTTCACTTAAGTGTTAATCATCTTTGGAAAGGTATTAATCCGTCTCTTCTCCATCCAGCTATGGGTAAACAGCAGTTCAGATTGGGTTTTCTGGCCTTTGATGGCAACCGGTTTCAGGGAAGGGAAACTCTGAATTCAAACCAGCATGGAGAGGGTTGGGCTCCATCAGGCTGTCGTGCCCAAAGAAACATCACTTTTATTGTGGCTGCAACATATGTGGTACCCCTAAGACTCTAAGGAGTAATGGGAATATCTGGATCTTGGTATAGGTGTGTAATGTGTCACGGCATATCTGGATCTGCGTATAGGTGTGTAATCTATCACGGGATATCTGTATCTGTATATAGATGTGTAGTGAGTCATGGGATATCTGGATCTGGGTATAGGTGTGTAATGATTCATGGGATATCTGGATCTTGGTATAGGTGTGTAGTGAGTCATGGGATATTTGGATCTGGGTATAGATGTGTAATGAGTCATGGGACATCATTGGATATCTGGATCTGGGTATAGGTGTGTAATGATGGGACATCATTGGATATCTGGATCTGGGTATAGGTGTGTAGTGAGTCATGGGATATTTGGATCTGGGTATAGGTGTGTAATGAGTCATGGGATATCTGGATCTAGTTATAGGTGTGTAATGAGTCATGGGATGTCTGAATTTGGGTATAGGTGTGTAATGAGTCATGGGACATCTGGATCTGGGTATAGGTGTGTAATGAGTCATGGGATATCTGAAGAGACAGAGAAAACAAGAAAAGAGGAAAAAGATGAATGGGAAAAGAAGAGAATTGAATAGAGAAAATTCTTTCCCCTCCTAATACCAATCTTGTAAAATCACTCCTGGGATTTTCATGGCTTTATTTCCTGCGGTTTCATTTACCCGCATTCTACCCCTAATATAAAACATTCAGCGTTTTAGCAAAATCAGAATCCTAAGAGACATGATATTAACAATTAATCATTCATGGCAAAGAAAAAACGTAAGGTGTTTCCCTTGAGTGAAAAAGAAAAGTAAGGAAAGAAAAATCGTATATTAAGCTTGATATGGTCGACTGTGTTCTCTAGCCTTGAGCGGCAACCAGTCTATTTCAAAACTAACCTGGAGAAGGTTGGGCTCCGTCAGGCTGTCGTGCCCAAAGAAACACCACTTCTACTCCATCTGCAGTACATGTGGTGCCCCTAAAACTTTAATGACTCACGGGAACCACATGGATATTTACAACGTGTCTTAGTGAATTCTGTTGCCATCTTGAAAGGGTTTCCTTGTCTGGCTACGAACATGATTTCAATACTTGCATCTTTTGACAATGTTTTTCTTTCATGGTATCTGAAAAATAAAGTGATACTATATATTTAAGTAAAAGAGATAAAGGCATTCGTGTTTCTGTATTGATTAAATAGCGTGGTAAGAAACAAGGACAAATGTGAGGCAGAAGTCCAAAGACGCATAGGAATAACGAAAGCTGTCTTCTGGAAACTAAGCAAAAGATGAAAACAACTGAAAATATCGCTATAAACAGAAAAAAGAGTGCTTAACTGCTATGTCTAATTTTCATCATTAAATGCAGGACAATTTTCTCACACTTGAGCAAATTAATTGAAACAAAACGAATAATGTCGTCCAAAGATCTGTCACATTCTCCCTGATCAGGTATACGTCTCCTCGTGGCGGTGATTTTCTCTTCCGACCGCATTTCCCTCCACGCTTTGGACTGATGGATCTAGTTTGTTTCTTCGACTTGATGACACGACTGAGAGTTGAAAGGCTGACACCAATAATATCGGCGATCTGTCTGTAAGGCTTGCCAGTGTGTTTGTGTAGCGTTACAGTTTTCGTATGCTTTTTTGGACAATGGCCATAGGACAATTAATCGACAGTCGAGACAATCTGGGTGTCTGGGCGTGATAAAAATCTGATACAATTATGGATGACACAATATTTTTCAAGGCCAAACAAATTTCATCGTACACCCCGAAAACAGATTCATATTACTGCATACTGCAGCAAATAACCTAATCTGAGGAAAAAATTGAAATCGATTACATCCTGTCACTCCAGTGGGTTTAAAACTGACCGTATGGTAAAAAAGGAAACTAAAGCAGTTGTTTAAATTTGCACAAGGGTGAAGACAAAGAAGATACTTGAAGCTACAGAGATATGGTTTTGTTGATGAATGCTATGAGTAAGGCCAAATATGGGACAATTATTATTTTTTTCAATAATATTTACCCTATACAAGATCCAAGAGCCCCTCGAGGTAGGTGGTTACAGAGTAAGAGGCATCAAGAGGAAGTATTAGTTAGAATGAAACTTATACATCGTCAGAAATAGGCAGCTGAAAATTCTAGGGCGCATATTGAGAAAAATGGACCGAGAGAATTTAAAACTCACACGTGAGGGCGATATAAGTCGTGGGTAGACAGCTAATTTCTGGCAATGAATGACACATCTGCAGGGAAAAAAAGAGAAAATTTCATATATAAATAATAGCTTAACGACGAGATGAATTCCCGGAATTCCCAACAAGAATTAACGCCCTAATTCTGCTTATGTAATTTTTTATGCTTAAATTGTCGACTTCGATCTTCTTCTTCTTTTATGTGGCCTGTCCTTTTAGGACGTAGGCGATCGTGGCTTTCCACATCTCCCGATCCCTGGTGGCTCTTAGCACGCTTTCTCCTGTCACACCACGCAACCCTCGTTCCGTCATCCACCTGATCAGACTCTTCAAATATGTTATCCGTTGCTTTCCCCTGTCTCTTTTTCCCCTCTATCTGGCCTATTAGTATCAGGTTCACCAAGCTCTCCTTCCTCATTGCATATCCCAGGAATTTAGTTGTCTCTTCCTGATGCTCAGTATTAATTTCCTTTTCGTTTCCTTCTTTTCCAAAACCTCACCATTGCTCACATGCTCGATCGATGATATTCGCAGCATCCTTCTGTAGAACCACATTTCAGTTACTTCTTTTCCTTCATCTTTGATGATATTGTCCAGCATTCACTGCCATATTGAAGAACTGACATCACATAGCAATCCAGTACTCTCCTCTTTGTTTCTAGCGAAATTGTCCTGTTTTTTAATACTCTTCTCAGCTCCTGGAATGCATCCTAGTGCTTTTGGATCTCAGGAATATAAATGTATAGAAACTGCTGTGGCTACAAAGTGAGGGGTCAGTTTATATATTGATTGTAATATGGAACTGATCCCCCACTTTATATGGAGCATCCTTCTGTAGAACCACATTTCAGTTACTTTTTTTCCTTCATCTTCGATGATATTGTCCAACATTCACTGCCATATTGAAGAACAGACAACACACAGCAATCCAGTACTCTTTTCTTTGTTTCTAGCGAAACTGTCATGTTTCTTAATACTTTACTCAATTTTTGGAATGCTTCCTTCGCCATGCCAATTCGCCTTCGGATCTCTGTGTTGCACTTTCCGTCTTCTATTGTAAATTGTATATATGAGTTGAATAAATGGATTAAAATCCGGCAAGATGAATAGATTAAGCAAAGAACAGGTAGGAAAAAAAGTGCCTTTATTCTAACGTTTCACTTTAACAATCTTCTTCAGAGATTTTTAAAGACGAATATCTTAACATTTCCTAAAAAAAAATTAGAAAATTAAAAAAAAAATTACAAAAAAGACAGTATGTCGATTGAGGTTTGATCTCATCGGTCGTGACACGTATCTAACCAATGAAATCAAACCTCAATCAACATGCTGTCACTTTGACGTTGTTTTACTTCGGTGATCAAACGAGAACCAATGCGTCATCATGATATGACCGTAATCTTTGACATTTTTTATTTTATTTTTTATCAATTCACTTCAAGCAAGGCGAGACCGCCGCTAGTGCACAGGGGGTTACATTGAGAGAAAAGACTGGGTAAAGGCGGCATTGAGGAAAGATGAACGGGATTCAAGAAAATAGAAGATGACAGTTGATATTGCATTTACATTTTTGAAGATTGTAGCTCTCAGGGAAGCAAGTCAACGGAAGGGAGTTCCACAGGCGGGAAGCACGAGAAAAGAAACTGTTGAGAGAGAAGTGGCAATTAATTATTACCTAATTTCAGAGTGTTCACAGCATTCTCATATGCTAAGTAACAAATATTAACTATGCATATTTAAGTCGTAAACGCTATCTGCCCGTGAAGAGGCGGTTAAAAAACGAAACAAAAACAAGACGTTTCCCGTGTTTTATGATCCCGTAAAGTGTTTTGAAAGCGAGCTTTCTTTTTTTTTTATAATCATATCGCCCCAAGCAAGGCATTTTACTGCCACTGTTTTGCAGGGGGTTACATCGGAGGAAAGTTATGAGAAAGAGTGACAGGTTATAGGGGGTGTCAGGAAGTGGGTAAGAGAAGGATGAGAATACTAATGAGAGTGGAGTGGACGGAGAAAGCAGCATGGAAGAGAGGATGCAGGTAATAGAGGGTGTCAGGAAGTGGGTAAGAGAAGGATGAGAATTTTGATGAGATTGTAGCTGTTGGAAAAGCAAGTAAACGGAAGGGAATTCCACAGGCAGGATGTGCGAAAAAAGAAGCTGTCAGTAGAAGTTGCGGTTACATTTGATTAGTTTCACGGTAAAAGGGTGGGACCTAATTGCTAATCTAGTGGCTCGAGTAAATTCATACATAGGGGGCACCGGTGAGCTAAGTTCATCGGAGCCCACGTCTATTGAACAGGTGTAGAGGCTCATCCCTTATTCCCTGTTTAGGATGTGGTTTCCGGCTTTCTCTTTTCCAATCTTTTCACTTTTCCTTATTTTTTTTCAATTGGAGTAGATAGACTGAACTATTGCCCGGTTCACACTCCACCCACGTCTCTTGAACAGGCGTAGAGGCTCATCCCCTGTTCCCTGTTTAGGATGTGGTTTCCGGCTTTCTCTTTTCCAATCTTTTCACTTTTCCTTATTTTTTTTCAGTTGGAGTAGATAGACTGAACTATCGCCCGGTTCACACTCCACCCACGTCTATTGAACAGGTGTAGAGGCTCATCCCTTATTTCATGTTTAGGATGTGGTTTCCGGCTTTCTCTTTTCCAATCTTTTCACTTTTCCTTATTTTATTTTTCAATTTGAGTAGATAGACTGAACTATCGCCCGGTTCACACTCCACCCATGTCTATTGAACAGGCGTAGAGGCTCATCCCTTATTCCATGTTTAGTATGTGGTTTCTGGCTTTCTCTTTTCCAATCTTTTCACTTTTCCTTAGTTTATTTTTCAGTTGGAGTAGATAGACTGAACTATCGCCCGGTTCACACTCCACCCATGTCTATTGAACAGGCGTAGAGGCTCATCCCTTGTTTCCTGTTTAGGATGTGGTTTCCGGATTTCTCTTTTCCAATCTTTTCACTCTTACGTAGCCCCCTGCACACCAGTGGCCTTACCGCCTTGCCCGGGGTGATATGATTAAAAAAAAAAAAAAAAGCCGTGAAAGTATTTGTAAAAGAGACACAGGGAAGTTACATTGTGCCGGTGAGAAAGTGACTGTTTTTGAGTCGGGATCGATCACATTACAGATTCTTTGTTGGATTTTGTCAAGGACCCCAAGGTGGCTACCAGGTGCACCAGACCAGATACGGCAGCAGTATTCAATGCACGGTTATTATTATTAGCTCTAGTTATGATTATTTTTCATTCTGTCGGAACTGTCTACCGAGTATAAGATTAAAGCCATCTGCTTTGGAAAAAATCATCACTCTAATGGATGAGTTCGCAAAGAGATTTGCAAGATTTTGCTACATTCAAAAAAGATAACGACTTATTTATTCACTGCTCACATGAGTTGCAATTAAAGATTAATAAAAAATAAACAAATGTAATATAGTAGCTTGAACGGATAATTGACAGGTACATCCAGTCGTGAATGAGGGCAACAAAAAACAATGGTGGTTGACAGATATATCCGGCCGTGGATGATGTCAACAGGATGAAAAAATACAAGTGACAAAGAGATTGAAATGCGATGGTCGGCAAAGATATGACTGACAGATACATCCGGATATAGATAGAAGTTAACCAGGGACAAGTGTGGTTGACAAATATATCCGGCGGTAGATGACGTCAACAAAGTGACAACCTGAAAAAGCAAAAATGCGTAGGAGATTTGGGGTTATATAAAATCTGGGGTTTTTGGCTGAAGAAACAGAAAACTTCCTCTGGCTTACAACTCTCGACGGCACCTTCATGTGCGCGACTCTATCCAGTTGCCCTCCTGCTCCACAGAAGTGTCACCGATGAAGAATGAAAATATAAGTTTATATTTTTATATATACGTGTTCCTCGTTGTTTGTCCAGATCTAGCAACAGTATATAACACCAATACCCCACGATCCTGATTTTGTATACCTACCTCGTCGGGTGAATACTTCTTCGATCGGAAATAATTCTGCATCAAGTTGTCGGGTAATAAACCGCTTCTTCTTCTTTTCAAAAACAATCTGCAATCCATGATGACCGTCTTTTTGTCTCATATTTGATAACCCATAAGCTGCTATCCATTCGGCGAGAATTTTCTCGAACCGAAATTTGTGTATAATCTTCACTGATAAAATTTCGAAATAAACTGGACCCAAAGGGAATCAAAATGACTTGCTTTTCACAACTGACAAAATCGACAGACGTTAACACTTCATATTTAAATTAAAATATTCCATTATTTTTATTCTGTTCTTTTTTATTAGTGACTTGGCCGTATTTTGGAGTGGGTGGGTCGGATTTGGTGGGATTACACACGCATCGAGGTCGCTAGCGAGCCAGCTAGCCAGACAGACGGGATGCTGTCTTCAACTCTAACTCAACTCTAGACTGTAAACTCTAAAACTGTAAACTGTAAAACTGACAGTTGACGCCACTGTAATAGTTATCCTCTGACACCTGGGACTTCCGGTACATTTTGTCTCATCTTGGGCGCTGATCCCTTTGATCCTGGCTCAAAAACAAAACAAAATCTGCCAGCCACCTCTGAAGCCCAGTGCATAATACTCTTCTGGGCAAAATTCCACACCGACCAAGATATTATTTAACACCAATATGGAAATATTTTTTTAAGCGTTAGTTCACCCAATACAAGGATTACTCAAAGTGAGCATTACTGAGTATTTGTTGGAGAAAATGGAGGAATTAAGAAGTGTACATTATAAGGACGCATAGGACAGATATCGGTTGATTCTGGACTAAAATAAAACCAAGATTATATTTGCCAGGAAAGCATAGGATTACTGATCGAGATTGTAAGGAAGGGATACGTAAGAGATTATTATCAGGGTGAGTACGATAGTTATCGGTTGATCATGAGCTTAAAGATACCAAGACTGCAGTTGGCAAGAGAGCATCGGGTTATTGAGCGATATTACAAGGAAGAGGTATGTCAGAGAGTATTATGATGACGGGTAAAATAGACATCGGTTGACCCTGGGTTAAAAAGACCAAGATTATATTTGCCAGTTGCCCGAAGTAGTAGTATTTACTTGCAGACTCCATATTGGCAGGATGTGACACGAGGTCAGTTTAATGTGGGTTATCCTGAGCGCGTGCTCCTGGGGTCTAAGTCCAAAAATAGCCACCCGCCACCGTCGATTGCGCTAGCATCAGTATTACTACCCGCCACTCCCTTTTTTAGTGTAATGGAATAGTGCACCTCTCAATACTTTTTTCAGTCGCACTCTGCCCAAAGACAACTGTGTTGCCATCACTCCGAGGAGAGAAAGACATTTGAGAGATAAAATGTAGTTTGCCTGCCCGAAGGCAGATACTATACTTTGATCGGGAACCTCGAGGTGGTGTAATGGTTAGCAAGCTTGTCTCGCTAGCACTATTGCAATTAAGTAGTGAGTTCGATCCTCACTAGGTGCCCCATACTTTCGGCCTTGTGCCACATCTAAGCTGCGCTTAGTAAATTACAACTATACTTTGATCCCAGGCTGATGACAAGCGAATAAAGAAAAGTGTAATACAAGAGGAACTGGCTACTCGGCCAAGGAATGTCGAATGTTTCGGTATAAGGAGACGGCTAATTAGGCCATTATCATGGAAACGGCTAATATTAGCATTACCATGGAAATTTGTCGATATTTCTGAGATGAGGTATTATTTACAGTATTTACGTTATTCGGACTATCTTTGTTGCCATTTGTACGCCGTTTCGACCGTTGTACGTACCGGCTTTCTTCAGGTGCTAGGAATTTCGAACCGAACCCTTTATTACAATCACTGGTGTATATCATCGTCATTCCTTGCGTAAAGCCTCGATTGGACGTCATGAATTATCTCCCTCTAACCCTGTAAGTTACTTGTTCACCACTGCTGTAGCCTGGTATCGAACTCACAACTCTTTGGGTCAAGTCACAGGAACAAACGGCCGTAACGTCGTATAAATGGCAACAAAGATGAGGAGAATAGTCCGAATAATGTAGATATTGTACTACCATGAAAATGTTTAAAATTACCATTGCCATAGAAATGGCTAACATTATCATTAACATGGAAATGGCTAATATTACTATAACCAATAAATTCGAAAGTTGTTTTTTGTGTGAGAATTCTTATAAATACTCGTATTGCGCATTAAAATACTTAAAGGTATAATTCTTATTTTACATATGATTTGGTGGTCAAGCTATATATTTAGAGATTCTTGATAAAATCCAAAGAAGAATCTGTAATGTTAATAGTCCTGACCGGGCAACTTGGCTTCAGTCAGTTTCCCCCTGCTGTAATGCAGCTTCCCTGTGCCTTTTCTATAAATAATTCTGCTATATATTTAGAGATTCTTGATAAAATCCAAAGAAGAGTCTGTAATGTTATTGGTCCTGATCTGGTAACTTGGCTTCAGTCAATTTCCCACTGCCTTTTCTATAAATAATCCTGCTATAAATTTAGAGATCTTGATAAAATCCAAAGAAGAGTCTGCAATGTTATTAGTTATCACCTGGCATCTCGGTATCAGTCTCTTTTCTACCACCGTAACGTCACTTCCCAGTATTTTCGCTATAAATACTTTCATGGCAATTGAAGTGATGAACTGTCCTCTGTAGTATCCAGACTTTATGAAATTAAGATAGGTGGCAAGTTCTCTATCATTTTACAATTAAAATAGCTATATGTAACTGTAAGTTCTATGCTAACAGTTTCTTCTCTCGTACTTTTCACTTGGGGAGCTCTCTTCTAGCTTCTAGCTTCTCAGTCATCTTTGATTTTCGAAAATTCAAATGCCGTGACAATCTTTATATTTTGTCTTCTAAATTCTTATTTTTGTATTGTTCTCTTTCCTTATTAGTTTTTCTTACATTCTTTCACACACAGTACCATTTTGCATCTTAGTGGCTTTATTGCCTTAATTTTTCTTTTGCTTTTCTCTCTTATGGGACTCTCAACTTCAAGGTTCCAAGTTAACATTGATCTTCAAACATCTATCTATCTATCTATCTATCTATCTATCTATCTATCTATCTATCTATCTATCTATCTCAGTTTGTTCATTATCTATCTATCTATCTATCTATCTATCTATCTATCTATCTATCTATATCTAGTCTATGTTCATATCTTATCTATCTATCTATCTATCTATCTATCTATCTATCTATCTATCTATCTATCTATCTATGTCAGTCTGTTCATTATCTATCTATCTATCTATCTATCTATCTATCTATCTATCTATCTATGTAGTCAGTCTGTTCTATCTATCTATCTATCTATCTATCTATCTATCTATCTATCTATCTATCTATGTCAGTCTGTTCTTATCTTATCTATCTATCTATCTATCTATCTATCTATCTATCTATCTCATGTCAGTCTGTTCTATCTATCTATCTATCTATCTATCTATCTATCTATCTATCTATGTCAGTCTGTTCATTATCTATCTATCTATCTATCTATCTATCTATCTGTTCAGTCTATCTATCTATCTATCTATCTATCTATCTATCTATCTATCTATCTATCTATCTATCTGTCGGGCTGTCTGTTTATCTCAGTCTGTTCCTCTGTCTCTTTCTCTTCATCTTTCTCTATTTCAGTCTCTATCTATCTATCTATCTATCTATCTATCTATCTATCTATCTATCTATCTATCTATCTATCTATCATTGTCTATTCATATCTATCTATCTATCTATCTATCTATCTATCTATCTATCTATCCGCCCTCATGTTCTCCTCGACTTGGAGTCAATGTTAATCGAGTTTTCTTCTGTTTTTGTTTTTTTAATTCTTGTTCTTTTATTATCCACTCTTCTTTGTAGCTTGGGCACCCTGACGTCGTGTAATGGTTAGAAAGCTTGTTACAACTGAGTAGTGAGTTCGATCTTCACTGGGTACCACATACTTTCGGCCTTATGCCACATCTAAGCAGCGCTTGGGAAATGAACCCCTTTATAGTAGCTTTTTTCATATTCTCTCACGATTGCATCTTAGTAACTTCATTGGCTTGCCTGGGGTGAAATGATAGAAAAATGTAACCCGTCATGATATCATGGGAGATTTGGTATCGTTTGGATTGAACAAAAGTGTTGGACGACCTTGATTTAAATTATTTGCCTAAATTTATTCAATGTACCAATTTTTAACTTCTCTCCACTTTCATTGCAGCTAGCCTATCCAATGGAAAAAAGCAAATTTACTCGGTTTTATATCTTTCAGGCAGATGTTGGGTTTTTAATTTTGTTTCTTGCAGGTAGAGTTATCAGTGACAGTCACTATCCTCGTCTAGTTGAATAGCGGTTGCCCTCAGTAAATTGCAAATGGTTGCTATCGGAAGAAGATGAAGAGCAGAACAATAGGGTTGCTGCCCATACAAAGATGGGTTCGTATGATAGGACGCATTCAATCCGTCCCTGTGTTACAAACATACTGCATTATATATGGGCCACATGAGCCTGTCCTATCGAACAACTGTCCAGTCAAAACAGGAAGTGGAAACATGATATATTTGCAGTGTCTAGTATTTTCCATACATTCTCAATGTTGCAGCTAATTGAAATGACAAACTTTCAAAGGATTACAATATTTTTACATCTATCTGTATATTTACCTGTCTTATCTATCTATCTATCTATGTCAGTCGTTCATATCTATCTATCTATCTATCTATCTATCTATCTATCTATCTATCTATCTATCTATCTATCTATCTATGTCAGTCGCTCATATCTATCTATCTATCTATCTATCTATCTATCTATCTATCTATCTATCTATATGTCAGTCGCTCATATCTATCTATCTATCTATCTATCTATCTATCTATCTATCTATCTATCTATGTCAGTCGCTCATATCTATCTATCTATCTATCTATCTATCTATCTATCTATCTATGTCAGTCGCTCATATCTATCTATCTATCTATCTATCTATCTATCTATGTCAGTCGTTCATATCTATCTATCTATCTATCTATCTATCTATCTATCTATCTATCTATGTCAGTCGTTCATATCTATCTATCTATCTATCTATCTA